>JAKSZT010054055.1:21099272-21376754 GCA_026826555.1 Tolypeutes matacus
CCCCCCCTTGCTGCTTGTGCTCGCTGGGTCAGCTAACCACGCCGTGCGGGCGGGCTTGCCTTCACCAGGAGGCCCCGGGAACCGAACCCGGGGCCTCCCATATGGTAAACGGGAGCCCTACTGATTGAGCCACAGCTGCTTCCCTTGAGTTGTATTTTAAAAGATTAGTAGAAACTTGATAAGCTCAGAAGAACTGGCATCCAAAGCAGAAGGGGGACATTTTGCAGTTTTAACAAATGGAAGAACAGGGTATGTTTGAGCATTCCCCAAGATCATGGTAGTAGTAGTGGATGTGAGAATGGAGTAAAGATTTGAGGGGCACAGTGGCAAGAGGGTAGTCTGGAAAGAGAGACTGGGATTAGATTGTGCGGCCTGTATACCAAGTTAAAGAATTAGTATTTAATTAATACTATAGGTAAAAAAGGATTATTTTCAAAAAATGAGTCAGAATAAGAAAGACCAGTCAGTAGTTTGTCATTATTTAGAGAAGTGAAACTGTAAAATGAGTCAGTCAGTGCTAGTAGGGACATATATCCAATAGATATTTGAATTAGACCCAAAAGAACTTGATTGATGTGAGAGTATAAGAAAGAGTTAAACTGGATTTGTAGCCTGATTGGTTGGTGACATCCATAATTAGAGAAGTAATTTTCACTAGAAAAGAACTTTATTTTTAGTTTTGAGTTGTACACCTTAACGAGTATATTGGCAAAGTGCTGTTTAAAGAAGAGTCTGGAAAGTTTGCAAAATTATTCCTGTGCCATATTAGATTTGCTGCTATAATGAACAGAATTCTACGATGCTCCATGTTTTCTCTCTGCCCCCTAAGCATTCTGGATAAACTGCAAAAAGTTTATAATATTGTAATTGATTATGCTAAGGGTTGGTTTGTTTTTACATTCATTTATTTAATTAAAATGTACTGTATGGGGGAGTGTATGTGGCTCAAGCAGTTGAGTGCCTGCCTCCCACATGGAAGGTCCCGGGTTTGGTTCCTGGTGCCTCCTGAAAAAAAATGAAAAAATAAAAAGCAAAACAAACAAAAAAACTAACTCAGGGACGCCAATGCCATTGCCCAGTGGTTGAGTGCCGGCTTCCCACATATGAGGTCCCAGGTTCAATCCCTGGTACCTCAAAAAAAAAAAAAAAAAAAAAGTACTGTATGGATTCTGGGAAAATAGCAGTGGTAACAGTTTAGTTTTTACTCTCTCATAATCACCAGATAGAAACAGAGCAATTAGATAGATAGCTAAAGCAAAACCCCATGGACAACATTAACAACAAGACTAGGTCACAGGGTATTCCCAGGAATCCCAAAATATAAGCCAGTGGAGAAAAATCACCAACAGCTATAAGACCTGCATGGTATCAGTATCTGTGCAGGAGAAGGAAGAAGGAGCAGAGTCTGACAGATACGAGAACAGAAGAACCCCCAAATAGCCGAGAGGCACACAATGGAAAAATACTGTGACAGTGTGGGAATAGCAGCTAAAACTGCTCCCCTCCAGTATGATGTGAGTGCAAGGGGGCCAGCCCATGGTAAGATAGTCTGAAGGAACTGGAGTGGTCTGGCCCTTATAAGCTCTTAACACTGACTGCTGGGCTCTCTTTTAGTGTGGGCCCACACTGAGGAAGAACTTCTGGGAGTAAAATTAAAATTGAGCAGGAGAGATCCAAAGAGTTAAGGGAAGTAGAAATCTAAACCAAAGTGGGGGAAGGGAAAATCCCAGATGGGAAATCCCAGAAAGCAAGCCACTGTATTTCTGAACCTGACAAAAAAATAACAGAAGAGGAAGCTCTGTACAGTTAGAAAAGCTTTCCTGAACTCTGTCATGTTCAAGTTTGGAAAAATTTAAGTCACATAAAAATAATCGAGGAAGGGGAGTGAGTGTAGCTCAGTGGTTGAGCACCTGTTTCCCATTTATGAGGTCCCAGGTTCTCAATCCCTGGTGCCTCCTAAGAAAAAAAAATTGACAAAAATTATCAAGGAAAAATCCTATATAGTTATTATAAGAAAAAAGATTAGCAGAATAACATCCTTACAGACAATGAAGGCATGCTGTAAAGATATGTGCATATAACACATTGTTTACTATTTCAAAATGAATTCAGGGAACATTGTTACTATGTTCCCTTACTGAAGAATTTACTAGAAAATGAGTTTTAGACAGCAAAATGATGACATCATTTAGAGAGACATCAACATAAGGATAGCCAACTAAATGATGGCTATGAGAGTACAGTGTGTAATGGCTATATGTTCTGATAAAGTAGTAGAAGTACAACTCTTAAAAAATGGGAAAGAGCCAATGCAAAAAGCATCTTTTATAATGTTTTCAGTAATCATATTGATGATAGTATTGTGTTATTCTATGACTGTTGTAAGTGTAAAATGGGTTAAAACAAATGAACCGTTATGGAATATTCTTATTTTGTCATTCCCTATGTCCTAAAATTAGGATTCTCTACATGGAAGAAAGGATATATATGAAAAATATATTTATATTCATTCATACATTTCCTAGCTCTGTCCACTGAAAAACTAGAAACAGTGACCAACTCAATAGCAATGAGCATCCTTAATGATCAGTTTGTATTCTTGAATTACCATTTCTCACCAGAAGAAACCAGGGCTTCTTGGAGGAATGGCCAATTCCACATGTGGGACAAGAAATATACATGAAGAACCTGGAATGGAAATACCAGATTCAAGGAATACCAGATGGTATAGGGTCAGGTGACTAGATCTCAAGCCAACTTGAAGAGATTCCCACTAGCCAAAGATGGGAGAATTTTATCTTCAATAATGATAATAATTGTAGTGGATTGAAACCCATCAAATATATTTATCTTCACAGACTTAATAAAGAAAATGTGGTCACTTTCAGAGGATGACAGGGAACCAACTCATGATCTTGTACCCTGTAAATAATGGAAAAGAATCAACCATTTATCCTGACTTTCTTATATGAATTTATATTCCTTGGTTACCACTAGATAACCCAAGACTAGATGAGGGAAGTTTCTCTTTATAAAAGTATTCTAATAAATGAACAATGATATATCACCATTTGCAATTCCCCGAGAGTAGATATAGACATTAAGTATTAACAGCTGCTAAGATCACATAGAGACAACCAGATACTATGTGCCTCCTAGAGTCTTGCCAAACACTACTTATAGTCTTGTCAAAGAGCTCAAACCTAATTCTAATCCAGTCCCTAGACATAGCTGCTAATTTTCAGGAAATACCAAAGATATAGGAAATAGAACTGCACCTAGGGTATGGAATCAGCAAAACATAGACTTGGGAAGCTCTACAAGTCAAATGGCCTGCATTTGTCCACAAATAAATTGTAAGGTTATAAAAGGGGACATATAAATGAAAAGAGACTTAAAAGACATTAAATATTTAGCAAGACTAAAGTATAGTGGCTAAGGATGCTCATTTCGGTGGTAAAACCATAAAAAAAATGCAAGGAAGAAATTATTATAAAGTCATGTAATGCTTCCTTTTGACAGGAAGGAGGGGTATGTGATTGGGGAGGGGTAAACACAAGGGTCTTCTGGATGGAAGGCAAAGTTTTATTTCTTTTTTTTTTTATTGGGAGTTACCGGGGATCGAACCCCAGTCTCTCCATATGGTAGACGGACGCTGAACCTCTTGAGCCACATCCGTTTCCCCTAGTTTTATTTCTTGAACTGGTGGTGTTCTTATGATAATTCATTAAGCTATATATTTGAACTATGTGGTTTTCTGAATTTGTTTTATTTTACAATAATTTTTTTTTTTTTTTTAATGTACTAGATGCCTACATGTGCTAGGCACTAGCTTTGACCCTGAGTTTTTAAAAGTAAACAAGACTTTTGTCCCTTGCCTGTGTCTCCCCTTGGTTCAATAGTTGCAAGGTTCTTGGAAGAGAAGGAACTGAAGTCTCTTCATATTCTAGAGTGTGTGGATACCCACATTAAGAACTAAAAAGAAAGAGTGAAAAGACAGTGAAACAAATCACAGCCCTAAAGTAGCCTTTTAAAAAATCACAAACTTGGAAATAAAAATAAACACTGAAGAGTTACTGTCTTTTGAAAGAATAGCTCTTTAAAAACATGTACAGCGGAGTGGATGTGGCTCAAGCTGTTGAGCACCTACTTCCCACATGGGAAGTCCCAGGTTTGGTTCCAGATGCCTCCTAAAAACAAAAACAAATAACAAGCAAACAAATGAAAAAAACCAGCTCAGGGGAGCCAACGTGGCTTCCCACATAAGAGGACCCGGGTTCAACCCCCAGCCCCGGTACCTCAAAAACAAACAAACAAAAAAACCCATGTACATATAAAAAATAAAAAATTAAAGCAGTTTTGAAGAAATCTGAAAAATTGATACTTAGTCATTTTCACTGCACTGGTTTCTTTAAGGGACTTCTTCCAGCAGTATTAAGAATAAACCATTTTGCTAGACCTTTTTCTCATATTATTATTTATTATCATAAAGTGGTACTTTGTTTTGCTGACTTAAATGTGAATAGCTGTGTACTAATTAAAGATTTTATGATACATGTTAAAAATAAGTAACTACAGAGACTTCCTGTTCAGGAAATATGTAGTAGAAATATGGGGGAAAAAGTGAACAAAACATGCAAGGCTTCAGGGAGCTTTCTTTCTAGTATAGGGAGCTGGACAATGAACAAGAAAATAAGTTAAACATTTTTGAATAGGGATAGGAATTCAGAAAAATGTACACGGGGGGTGGATGTGGCTCAACTGGTTGGGCGTCCATCTCCCATATGGAGGGACCTGGGTTCGATCCCCGGGATCTCCTGGTAAAAAAAAAAAAAAAAGAAAAATGTACAATAAGGTAATGTGATGAAGAGTGGTTAAGGGTCTGCTTTATACTGGGTAGTTCCAAAGAGCTTCTTTCAGGAGTTCACATTAAAAGTGATCTAAGTGACCAAAAAAGCCAGCTATGTGAAGATATGAGAAAAGATCAGGCTTTTCAGGAACTGAAAAGGGGACAGCGTGGCTGCAGCATAGTAAGTAAAGAGAAAAGTGGAACAAGATGAAGTCAAAAGGGTCGATACAGGCAAAATACTAGGGCATTGTAGGCCACAGCAAGATGTTTAGATGTTACTCTAATTCAGTGAAAATCCACTGAATATTTTTAGGATTATTCTGAATGAATAATCTTTGAGCAAACATTTCGGTCTGAGTGCCTGCCATGCACCAGTCACTGTCCTCAGAATGCCCTTGTCTCATGGTCATTATATTCTAATGAACAAGCAAGGTAAGAGGATGGGGGAGAAGAGAGTGCTGCTGTTTTAGATAAGGGAGACAGATATTTTCTGAAATTCTCCCAGACATTTGAGCAGAGACAAGTGAAGGAGTATGTCATGCAGATATGAGTTTATTGGTCAGGATAGAGTGCATGAAGCAAAAAGTTAATAATTACTTTGAATAGAAAGAGACTAAAGTTAGGGAATCAGATGTTTAGAAAATCACTGGAGTGATGGAAAAGTTTTGGTAATGGATGGTGGTGATGGTAGCACAACATTTTGAATGTAATTAACACCACTGAATTATATATTTGAAAGTGGTTGAAATGGGAAATTTTATGTTGTATATAATCACAATCAGTTTTTTTAAAAAACACCAGACCTATAGAACCATACACCACAAGTAATCAATCCTTAGTGTAAACCATTGACTTTAAGTTAGTAATATAATTATAGTAATACTGATTCATCAGTTATAACAAATGTACCACATTAATAAAAATGTTAATAATAAAGAAAACTATTATAGGGTATATGTATATATGGGAATTCTTTCTCTGTAATTTTTCTATAAATCTAAAATTGCTCTAAAAAAGCCTATTAGTTTAAAAAGAAAAAATAAATAAATAAATAAACCACTGGAAAAGCTAGAGAGACAAGATGGAGTCTGGGAATCCAGGAATGACTCTCAGAACATTATGAAGCTGCGCTGCCAGGTTTGTTACTTTGAGTAAGGCCCAGTTGTTAAGATAAAAAAAACACTGACATAGCTGTGAATCAGGGATTATGTAGTTGCTTATCACTGCAACACCCTTTCAACACCTAAGAATGGGGCTGCAGAAAAGCTTGACATCTTCAAACTTGCCATTAGAAAATAGCCAAAGGGACAAGAAAATAGCATCTGCCACCTCAGCTTTCCAAATCTTGAGTAAGAACTTTTAATTACAACTTCAGGGGAGCGGATGTGGTTCAAGAAGTTGGGCGCCCGCCTCCCACATGGGAGGTCCTTGGTTCAGTTCCCAGTGCCTCCTAAGGAAGACAATCAGACACAATGAGCAGACAGATGAGGGAGCCATCATGGGGTGGGGGGGATAAAATAAATAAAAGATAAAAAAAATAATAATTTGCTTGGGAGAACCCTACTCCAAGGAAGTCTGGGAAGTATGGTTTTTAGTTTCTAGTGTTTGCACTAAAGGAGAGTATACTAAAAGGAGGGTGGAGTTGTAGTTGAACAAGCCAATCCACAGCATCCACCAATGGGAAGTAGCATTTCAGGCAGAAAAAAGAATATGTGTGAATTTCCTGAGACAGGAGTTGGCATGTCATATTTGAAGAATAACAAGGAAGTCCATGTAGCTTTGCTGTAAGGTTTTAGTTGCCAATTAGAAATCCAAGCGGAGATGTCAAGTAGATAATTAGATATATAAATCTGGATTTGTGTCAGTTATCGATTATTGCCTCACAGCCCTAAATACACCCTTCAATATTTGCTCTGATAAACATTGAAATTCCTTTAAGCATATCCCCTTTAAATTGATCATGATGTTAAGCTTTCTCAGTAGAGGGTGCAAAAGGGACGTAGGAGGAGGAAGAGAACTCCTGCCAGTTCCAACATGGACAAGGGATCCTTAGTGTATGTGTGAGGACATCTTAAGGAGCACTGCCCCAGCCACAGACACACCCAGAATGTGGTCCCTCAGCAACCATGTAGGCTCAGCTTAGCAATGACCTTTCTGCAGTTCTCACGGCACAGAAAACAGATACCTGTGCATTCTGAAGGTCTTGTGCCTGCACCGGTATCTGGACTCCCTCTGCAAATATTTATGGCTGACATAAAACCACCTGTGTTTCAGAGGCTCAGACACCTACTGTTCCTGCTGGAATCCTCTGCTCAGCCTACACACGCTGTAGGTCTCCTGCCAGTACTCGGATTCCCCCTGCACACCCACACCACCAGTTGTTGATTGTCTGCTTCTTTACCTGTACTCCAGAGAGTTGCCTATTGCTGACCCAGCACCTACAGACCCTGCTCCAACCTGGCCAAACCAGTGACCTCATAGGCTGCAATCTCATAGGCTGAGCCACCTCTAAAGGGGTCTGAACACCTTCCACGTTTTGTCTTTCTTGGGTGCTGTCCCTCAGCACTAGAGTTGCCTTATATCTTAGAGTTACTCTTACAATATAGTTAATAATTCTTTATATATTTTTAAAAAGATTTATTTCTCCTCGCGCTGTTGTGGTATGCTCGTCTTTTTTTTGGAGGCAATGGGAACTGAACCAGGGACCTCCCATGTGGTAGGTGGGTACCCAACTGCTTGAGCCACATCTGCTTCCCAATTCTTTATATTAAACTTCCCATTTGACCTACTGTGTAATTTCTTTTCTGGTGATTAGATCCAAACTGCTAAAGGAGCTCAGGAAAGAAATCAAAGCTATAGATATGAATTTGAGAGTTAATCATCCCATAGGTGATATTTACAGCCATGTGCAGGATGGGAACAACCAGAGAGACAGTACATAGAGAAGAGATATTTGAAGATGGTAAACCAAGAATAGACTATTCCAAACCACTAAGGATCCTTGAACAGTCTGAATTGGGAAGAGAATCAAGAAAAGATAGTGTCTCAGAAACAAAGTAAACAAAAGTGTTTCCAGTAAAAAGGCAAGGATCAACTAAGTTAAATGCTGCTGACAGGTTGAATAAGATGAGATTGAGACCACTGGATATGACAACATGGAGTTCACAACGTATCTTTAACTTTCAGTCGTGTAGTGAGGAATGAAAGCCTATTTGAAGTGAGTTCAAGAGAGAATGGGATAACATATATTCATCTTCTTGTATATTTCAAATGTTACATAATAAATTTTCTCTAAACTTTTAATTTTGAGATCATTGTAGACTCACAAGCAGCTATAAGAAATAATAAGAGGCAAGCGGCTATGGCTCAATTGGTTGGGCTCCCGTTTACCATATGGGAGGCCCTGGGTTCGATTCCCGGGGCCTCCTGGTGAAGGCAAGCCGACCTGCACGGCACAGTGAGCTGATGCAGCAAGATGACGCGACAAAGGGAGACAAGCAGACACAGAAAAACACAAAAGCAAATGAACACAGCGAGCACAAGCAGCAAGGGGAGAGGGGAGATAAATAAAAATAAATCTTAAAAAAAATAAGAGACCCCATGCCTTTAACCAGTTTCCTCAGTTCTTGCAAAATTATAGTACAATATCACAACCAAGATTTGACATTGATAGTCAAGACACAGAACATTTCCTTCACCACAAGGATTCCTCATGTTGCCCTCATATAGCCACCTCCCACTTCCCTGCCACCCCCACCCCCAACCGCCTTAACCCCTGGCATCCACTAAATCTGCTCTCAATTTCTACAAGTGTGGTACTTCAAGAATGTTATATAAATGGAAGCAAACCATATGTAACCTTTAGGATCTTTTTTCACTCAGCATGATATTCTACAGATTTATACAGGTTGTTGCATAGTTTCTTCCTTTTTACTGCTGAGTAATATTCCATGATATGAATGTATCACAGTATGTCTTAACATTTCACCCATTGAAGAACATCCAGGTTGTTTCCAGCCATTATAAATAAAGCTGCTACATATATTCATGTATAGGCTTTTGCCTGAACATAATTCTTTGTTTCTCTGGGATAAATTCCAAAAAGTGCAATTGGTGCATTTCATGTTTGGTTTTTCATTCTAAACTGCCCAGCACTGTTTTCCAGAGTGGCTGTTTACTTTACCTTTCCACCATAGATATAAGTGATTCGGTTTTTCTCAATTCTTGCCAGCATTTAGTGTTGTCATTACTCTTTATTTTAGCCATTTTGATAGATGTACAGTGATATCTCATTATTTAATTTTCATTTTCCTAATGGCTAATGATGTTGAACATCTACTCAGGTGCTTATTTGCTATCTGTAAATCCTCTACCAAGAAATATCTTTTACTCATTATCTAATTGGGTTATTTATTTACTGTTGAATTTTTGAGAGTTCTTTATTCTAGATACTAGTTCTTTTTTGGGTATAGGGTTTGTAGCTTGTCTTTTCATCCTTTTAACAGGGCCTTTCGCAGAGCAAAAGATTTTAATTTTAATGAAGTCTCATTTATCTTTTCTTTTTTCTTTTTTTTCTTTTGGTGTCAAGTCTAAGAACTATGGCTACCTCTAGATTCTTGAAGATTTTCTATTGTTTTTCTAAAAGTTTTATGCTTCTACCTTTTACATTTAAGTTAATGATAAATCTTTTTTTGTATAAGGTGTAGGGCTTAGTTCAAGGCTTGCTTAAGAACATATAGGCATCAGAGAGGTAATGCTTATGCACGTTTTGGCAGGATCTCCTAGACGGCCAAAGTAGATACTGCCCCAGACAGTGGGGCTCCTGAGGGCTTTGGAGACACCCAGGTCCTACAGTAATGGCAGATAGCTCTGGAGTTTGGTGCCTTGCCAGTGGGCCCTACTTTGGAGATTGAGCTCCTGAGTGTGACAAAGCTGGACTCAGATGTGACTTCTCTACACATGCCTCTTCTGTCCCTTTTATTTGAGCCTGTAGTTGGTGCTGGAGTTGATAGGTGTACTTCCAAGAGACTTGAATCTCTGGGCTGTCCATGTGCCAGCTGGGCCCCGAGCCTCAGCGGAGTTGCAACACCTCCTCTCCAGTTCATTGGACTCACCCAGGACAACTAACAAGGAAGTGAGGATGGACAACCACCACACCAAGGAACCAAGAGTCTACAGCTGCAAGCATGAGAGTCCCATCCATCAACCATATGGGATTGAAGTCCCCTATCAATTAGAGGTGAAGTGGACAACACCATCCCAGAATCCTCAGGATTGGGGAATAAAATATGGACTAGAGTAGACTTACTGGTATTCTACTATAGACTTATTGTGATTCTAGCAATGGAAGAAATTATATCATTGATGTGGAGACAGTGGCCACTGGAGGTGCTGAAGTCAGGGAGATGGAAAAAGAGTTGTAATATGGGGGCATTTTCAGGACTTGGAATTATCCTGAATGACATTGTGGTGACAGATACAGGTCATTATATATCCTGCCATAGCCTACAGAATTAAGTGGGAGAGAGGGGAAACTACAATGTAAACTATAGTCCATGCTTAGTAGCAGTGCTCCAAAATGTGTTCATCAGTTGCAATGAATATACCACACTAATGAAAGAAGTTGTTAATGTGGGGAAAAGTGGGAGGTGTGAGGAGTGGGGCATATGGAATCCCTTATATTTTTTTATGTAACATTTTATGTAATCTATCTCTTAAAAATAAAAAAAAATATATTAAAAAAGAACATTGGGTAATATAGATGTCCAGTTGTTCCAATATCGTTTATTGGAAAGGATGTATATTTCCTCCATTGAATTGCTTCTTCCCCTTTGTCAGAAATGTTTGGCATATTGTGTGGGTCTATTTTTGTGTTATATATTCTGTTATTTTTCAGTTGATTGCTAGTTTCATTCCATTGTGGTTGGAAAAAAATGTATGGTTTCAATTCTTTTAAATTTGTTAAGGTTTGTTTCATTGCCCAGGATATGGTCTTTCTTGCTATATATTCCATGGATACTTGTAAAGAATGTGTATTTTACTCTTCTAAAAATATTTATTAGATCCTGTTGCTTGAGAGTGTTATTTCTTCTGTATCCTTACTGATTTCCTCTCTAGTTTTTCTTGTTTTATCAGTTATTGAGAGGGATATTGCCTCTTCAACTATAATTGTGGATTTGTCTATTTCTCCTTTTAGTTCTATCAGTTTTGCATCACATCTTTTGCAGCTCTAATTTTGGTGCATAAACATTTAGGATTACTCTATCTGGTGGATTGACTCTTTTATCATTATACAATGTCTCTATCTCTGGTAATTCCTTTGCTCCAGAGTCTACTTTATCTGATAGTCTTTTTTGTTATTTGTTTTCTTTTTAGGCGGTACTGTGGATTGAACCTGGGACCTTGTACATGGGAAACAGGCACTCAACCACTTGAGCTATTTCCACTCCCCTACATTATCTGATATTAATATAGCTTCTACTGCTTTTCCTTGATTGATGTTTGCATGATATATATATATATTTTC
The DNA here is from genome assembly GCA_026826555.1 of Tolypeutes matacus. Lineage (NCBI taxonomy): Eukaryota > Metazoa > Chordata > Mammalia > Cingulata > Chlamyphoridae > Tolypeutes > Tolypeutes matacus. Next base: position 21,110,648 of record JAKSZT010054055.1, read on the forward strand.
ATACTTTTACTTTCAACCTGTCTATATTGTGAAATGAGTTTCTTATAGATAACATATAACTGGGTCATTTATATTTTAAATCCACGCATTTCAATCTTAACTGGCATAGTTAGAGCCTTTACATTTAAAGTAGTTATTGATATATTAGAGCTCAAATCTGCTATTTTTTCTTTTCCATTGCTTTTTTCTTTCTTTTTTTCCTGCCTTCCTCTGGGTTACTTGAACATTTTTTTGAACTCCATTTTATCTACAGCATTCGTTTTTTTTTTAATTTTATTCCCCCACCCCACCCCATGGCTCCGTCTGTTTGCTTGTTGTTTGAGCTCGTTATCCACTTGTTGTCTGTTTTCTCTTTAGGAGGCACCAGGAACTGATCCTGGGACTTCCCATGTGGGAGGTGGGCACCCAACCACTTGAGCCACATCTTCCTGCTTCCTTTGTTTTTTGTTTTGCTTGTTGTCTGCTCGTTTTGCTCATAGTATTGCTCTTTTTATCTCCTCTGCTTGTTGTTTTTGCTCGTTGTCTGCTCGTTTGTCTTCTTTAGGAGGCACTGGGAACCAAACCCAGGGCCTCCCTCTTCCCCCATCTGGGAGGCAGGTGCCCAACTGCTTGAGCCACATCTGCTCCCCTCTACAGTGTTTTTTTTTCCTGCATTGTTGTGAAACATTTGTTAACAAATCATGAAAGAGCATCGTCAAAGTATTACTACTAACTATAGTCTGTATTTTCCTCCCCTATACATTTTTTAAAGGATTTATTTACCTTTATCCATTTTTAACCCCCCCCTCCCGTTTTTGCTGTTTGTGTCCATTTGCTGGGCAACTCTCTGTGTCCATTTCCTGCCCTCTCTTCTCGTCCTTCTCCTGTCTTCACTGGGATTCGATCCTCAGAACCTCCAATGTGGGAGAGAGGCGTCCTACCACCTGCGCCAACTCAGTTCCTGGTTTTTCAGTGCGTCTCGTCTTGGCTCTCCTTTGCATCACTCTCCTGTTACATCGTCATCTTGCTGCATGGCTCGCGGGGCCTGGCGGCCCACGTGCCTTCTATATTTTTCTTTTTTACATTTTTACCAGGAGGTCCCTCCATATGGGAAATGGATGCCCAACCACCCAAGCCACATCTGTCTCCCTGCTATATCTCTTAAGGTTGACCAAAGATATCCAAAGTTACAGTCTTTTCCCATACAGGATGGTCATATAATAAATCAGGCTTAGTTTATCACCATAATTCTGAAAACCAGGACTAGGGAGAAAAACTAGGTCTGGGGACACATGCATGGTTTCTAATATAGTGAATGTTTAGCCTACCATGATTATCACAAAATCAGGACAGCGAGAATATATGCATTCTATAGTGTTTTTGAGTATATCTTTGTATGGCTTTTAGCAGTTGCTCTGGGCATTACATTATATATACGTAACTTTTCAGTCTACTTGTGTCATAATTTTACCAGTTCAAGTAAGGCATAGAATCCCTACCTCTTAATTTTCTTAAATATTTCTTCTACGTACATTTAGAACCACATAAGACAATGTTATAATTTTTCTTCGACCGTGAAATGTAATTTAGAAAACTCAACAGAAAGAAAGCTTATTGTATTTACCCGTATTTTTGTTTCCTGTGTTCTTTTTTTGTGATGTTAACAAGGTTCCTTCTTTTATCATTTCCTTAATTTTTGACAACTTCCTTTAGCCATTCTTTTATGTTAGGATTACTAGAAATACATTCCTTTGGTTTCCTTCATCTGAGAATGTCTTGATTTTCTCTTCATTCCTGAAGGATATTTTCACTGGATATAGGATTCTGGGTTGACAATTCTCTTCTTTCAGTACTTGAAAAATATTTGCCACTTCCTTCTAGCTTCCATGGTTTTTTGATGAAAAATCTGCTGTCATTGTTTTCCCCCTAGATTTAAAGTGTCATTTCTCTCCAGCTGCTTTCAAGATGTCTTTAATTTAATTCAATTTCAGAAGTTTAATTATGAAGTGTCTTAGCATGGATTTCTTTAGTTTATCCTGTTTGGGGTTTTCAGTGCCTTAAATCTGTAGGTTTATTCTTTTGCAAAACTTAGGAAATTTTTAGCCATATTTCATCAAGTGTATTTCCCACCCTTATTTCTCCTATTTCTTTTCATTTGTTTTAATTGTGTTTGTAATTGTTTATGGAAACATTTTTATCATGGCTGCTTAAAAATATTTTCAGATAATTCTAACATCTCTGTCATCACAGTGTTGGCATCTATTGATTATCTTTATTCATTCATTTTGAGATCTTCCTGGTTCTTGGTATAAGTGATTTTCTATTCAAATCTGGACATTTTCATGTTGAGACTCTGAACCTATTGTTTATTTGGCTTTTTCTGAGACCACTCTAGCACGGGAGGATGGGGTAAGGGTGCAGCCTTATTACTGCAAGCTGGAGGTAAAAGTGTAGGCTCTCCATTCAGCTCCCATTAACAGCTAAGGGGAACTCCACATTAATATGGGTTGGGTTGGGCGTTCTGGCTCACCATGTGGTCTCCACTGATAACTGTTTGGTGGTGGTGGTGAGAACTTGTTACTGCTAGGCAGTGGTGAAAGTCCTGACTTAGACCTTTGTTGAACGATCTCAGCAGGGGTGGGGAGAGAAACTTCTTCACTGGCAGGTGGAGGTGGAAATCCAGGGTCCCCCCATTAGACTTTGCTGACACTGTGAGGATGGGGAGACTTTGTTACTATCTGGTAAGGATAAAAGTCCCACTCCCTACTTGACCTTCTGATACCACTCTGGCAAAGGTTTTGGGGTGCCTCCCTAGCCTCTTCAGTGTGGAATTCTAGACTCTCCATTTGGCCTTTGCTGGCATGGATGGGAGTGAGAACAGGTTTTTGTTGTAGCTGTTTTAGTTTCCTAGGGCTTCTGTTAAAAACTACCACAAACTTGGTAGCTTAAAGCAATAAAGTTTATTATCTCACTGTTGGGGCACTGTTCTGGAGGCCAGAAGTCCAAAAATCAAAGTGTCGTCAAATCTGTGCTCCCTCCAAAGGCTTTAGGGGAGAATTCTTCCTTACATCTTCCAGCTTCTGGTGGCTCGAGGCATTCCTTGGCTTGTGACTGCATAACTCTAATCTTTGCTCCATCTTCACATGGCCTTTCTCCATCTATTTCTCATAAGGACACTTGTCATTGGATTTGGGGCCCACCCAGATAGTCCAGGACGATTTCATCTCAAGATCCTCAACCTATTTACATCTAGAAAGGTCCTTTTTCCAAATAAGGTTACATTCACAAGATCTGAGGTGTGAAAATTTCTTTTGGGGGGCTACCATTCAACTCACTAAAGTAGTGTTGGAATAGAGTGGTTGCTGGCTAAAAGTTTTGTCTTGCTAGGCTGTCCCTTTCCTGGCCCATGGCTAGAGAGCAGCATTTTGTTAGGGCATTTTTTTTTTTTTTTTGTCTGAGCCTGTTGGTGTTCCTAGGTTGCCAGTTTTTTCAGCCCCAGGTTTGAGGTATACAAGGCAAAAAGTAAACATAAGGAACTCACTTTCCTTTCATTCCTTGGGTACCAAGGTCGTTAGCCAGTCAGCCATCTTCTTATCTTTCAGAATCTTATCTCTTTAATATATAATGTCCAAGGATTTCAGTTGTACTTAGCAGGAGGAATAGGAAAAATTATGTCTACTCCATCTGCTCAGAAGCAAAAATTCTGAAGATATATAATAGATTTAAATATGAAAAAAAAAAAAATCAGCTGAGGAGGTGTAGCTCAGTGGATGAGCACATGCTTCACATGTATGAGGTCCCAGATTCAATCCCCAGTACCTCCTTAAAAGAAAAAAAAGAGTAAATGGAGACAAAAAGTTAATATAACTCTTATGAAGGGACCCCTTTAGAGGGAATGTATAGAATAAGGATTTAAGGTCTTCTATTAAATATGAAGGATGTAGTCCAAGATCATGAAGTGAGATTGTCAATTATTGTATTTTGAGGTGAAATTCACATAAAATTAACCATTTAAAAACGAACTATTCAGTGACATTTATTACATTCAAAATGTTGTGCAACCACCATCTTTATCTCTTCAAACACATTTTCATCAACCCAAAATGAAACGCCATACTGATTAAGCAATTACTCTTAATTCCCCTACCCTCGGTCCCTGGCAACTACGAAACTTCTTTTGTCTCTATGGATTTACCTATTCTGTATATTTCATATACATGGAATTATGCAATATATGACCTGGCTTTCACTTGGCATGTTTTCAAGGTTCATCCATATTGTAGCATTTCTTTTTTTGTTTTTAATGTTTATTGTAAATAGTGATGCTATACATATGCATGTACAAGTATTTGAGTATGTGTTTTCGATTCTTTCCAGTATATACCTAGGAGTGGAATTGTTGGATCATACGGTAATTCAATGTTTAACTTTTTGAGAAACTGCCAAACTGTTTTCCACAGTGGTGGAACCATTTTATATTCCCATTAGGAATGAACAAGTTTTTATTTCTCCACATTCTTACCAACATGCTTTTTGTTTTAAAATTTGTAGCTATTCTGGGAGCGGATGTGGCTCAAGCCATTGGGTGCCTCTATCCCACATAGGAGGCCCTGGATTCAGTTTCCAGTGCCTCCTACAAATAAGAGGAGCAGACAGAAATCAGACAGCAAGTGCAAACCACCACCAGAGGGGTGGGGGGTGGGCGATAAATAAATCCTTAAAAAAAAAATTTGTAGCCATTCTAGAAGGTGTGATGTCATATTTCATGGTTTTGATTTGCATTTCCCAAATGACTAATGTTGATGATTTTATGTGTTTGTTGGACATTAGTCTATTTTGTAGAAATGTCTATTCTAGTCCTTGCTTTTTTTTTTTCCCATTGGGTTGTCGAGTTTTAAAAGTTCTTTATATATTCTGGATACTTGACCCTTATCAGGTGTATTATTTGCAAATACTTTCTCCCATTCTTTAGGTTGCCTTTCCACTTTGACAATGTCCCTTGATGCTTAAGTTTTAAATTTTAGTGAAGTACAATTTAGTTTTTCTTTGTTTACTTGTGGTTTGGGTGTCATTTCTAAGAATCCACTGCCAAAACAGAGGTCATGAAGATTTAGCCCTGTTTTCTTCTAAGATTTTTATGGTTTTAGCTCTTATATTTAGGTCATTGATCAACTTTGAGTTAGTTTTTATATATGCTGTGAGGTAGGAATCCAACTTCATTCTTTTTATGTGGCTATCCAGTTGTCCCAACACCATTTGTTGAAGAGACTATTCTCCCTACTGCCTACCCCCATGAATCTCTTGTTCCACATCAGTTCAAAAAAAGCTTCCTTCCAGGGGAAGCGGCTGTGGCTCAATCAGTAGGGCTCCCGTTTACCATATGGGAGGCCCCGGGTTCGGTTCCCGGGGCCTCCTGGTGAGGGCAAGCCCGCCCGCACAGTGTGGTTGGCTGACCCAGAGACCACAAGCAGCAAGGGAGGGATAAATGAATAAATAAATAAAATCTTTAAAAAAAAAAAAAAAAAAAGCTTCCTGGGGGCGGATGTGGCTCAAATGGTTGGGCATCCGTCTCCCATATGGAGGGACCTAGGTTTGATCCCCAGGACCTCCCGGTAAAACACAAAGTATAGAAGGCATGCGTGCCGCCAGGCCCCCTGCGTGGGTGCTCAGCCAGGCCCTGCGGAGCCATGCAGCAAGATGATGACGTAACAGGAGAGTGACACAAGGGAAAGCCAAAAAACAAGATGCGCTGAAAAACCAGGAACTAAGGTGGTGCAGGCAGGAGGACACCTCTCTCCCTCATTGGAGGTTCCCAGGATCGAATCCCAGTGAAGACAGGAGGAGAAGGATGGAAAAGAGAGGGCAGGAAACAGACACAGAGATTGCCCAGTGAATGGACACAAAAACAGCCAAAACGGGGGTGGGTAAAAATGGATAAAAGTAAATAAATAAATCAATCTTTACAAAAAAATACACACACACACACAAAAAAAAACACACAAAAAAACTTCCTAATCTTTTATGGTTACACTAGTATTCCACTATATTGTACCATAATATATTTAACCAGCACTCCCCTACCAAACTTTAATTTTCTGTTTTCAACAATTGGTAATAATCTGTCATTTTACACATTTCAGTTTACAGAATAAATTCCTAAAAGTAGAATTGTTAGGGTAGACATTGTATTGGTGAATTTAACAAGTACCAGATTGCCCTTTCTAGAGGTTGTACCAATTTGTTTTCTCACCAGAAGTGTCTGAATGTGTTTCCCCATTTCTTTTTTTTTTAAGGAGATACTGGGGATTGAACCCGGGACCTCGTACGTGGGAAGTAGGTGCTCAACCACTGAGCTATACCCAACTCTACCCATTTCTTGTCAATAGTATTATTAGCAAACCTAGATCTTTATCAAGCTGAATCCATCCATTTTCTTGACTCCATCCCTTTCTCATTTTTCTGGTACCTTGTATGTTTAGTCTTCCCCTTTCCCTCCCTCACTTCATTTGCCCATAATCATGTTCAAGCTTTCTATCCACCCTTTCTAAAATTTTCCCTTCACCTGTCTCCTTGCTATGGCCTCATCTTTCACATACTCTTGATAAACTTCAACTCCTCACTTTCCCTTTAAACTTATTAAACCTGTTTTCATCACTTAACTTCCTGTCACCTTACCCTCTATGCTTTATAATACTGTTTCCTTTCTGAAACTCTCTTCTCTTGGCTTTATCACTCTTACAATAGTTTTCTTTTATACTGTAACAATTTACAATTATTTCTTGAGCACTTCATGACAGGCAGTGTTCTGGGTACTTAGGATACTTCACCTGTACTATTGCAATACCCATTCTAGGGATTCTTAATGAAGCTTCTCCCTCACCTATTTCATAGCCATGGCTTACCTGAAACATAAATTGCCTTGTTATATCTTCCCAATAAATCTCCAAATACTTCTTACTGCCTGAAATCAAAACCCTTAACAGCATGTAATGCCCTCAGTTCATGTCACCAAATACCTGAAGACCAACTAAGAACAATGGGCAGTACTAAGGTCATACTTTGCTTTTTAGAAAACCCATGCTGTGTACACTTTGGAAGTAGAGGAGCACTCAGTTCAAAGAAATGATGTGTCCAAGTAACACATTATTACTGGAATATAAAACAAGAACTGTGGAATTGTCACCTCTTCTGTAAAGTTTTCCCAAACTATTCTACAGCTAATTTCAACTCCCATGGGCCTCTTATAGTAATAGTATATATTATAAAACATATCTTACTTTATTATTGTTCATTCGTATTCCACTCTGTAGTCTCTGAGTTTTTTGAAGGCCAGGATAAATTATTTTTCATTAAAAATCAGGGAAGATGTGGCTCAAGCGATTGAGCTTCTGCCTACCACATGGGAGGTCCTGGGATCAGTTCGTGGTGCCTCCTAAAGACAGCGAGCTGGCCCGACGGGCAGGTGTGGCAAGCTGACGGAAAGAGAGATACAAAAAGAAAAACATCAGAGACACAACAAAACAAGGAGCGGAGATTCCTGGTGCCTCTAAAAGAAGACAAGCAGAACAGGAAGCTGACGCCAATGGGCAGGTGCGGCAAGCTGATGCACCATGATGATGCGACAAAAGACACAAGAAAAACACAATGACAGATACAACAAAGCAGGGAATGGAGGTGGCTCAAGTGATTAGGTGCCTCCCTCCTGTATCGGGGGAATATCGAATCCACCCGGGTTCGATTCCTGGTGCCTCCCAAACAAACAAGGAAGACAGACACAGCAAGTGCAAACAACAAGGGGGTAGGGAGAAATAATTTAAAAATAAAAATCCACAACCAAAGATGGATAGTGTTTTTTGTGATACTGTTTGGTTGACTAATATTGACATTACTCTCATCTATATATTTTAACCTTTTTTAACGTATTGTCATAAATCACATAAAATAGTTGCAACTGTTATTACTAGAACTGAATGTAATATTTCACATTTAAGTTTTTTTTCCCTTAATTTCTTATTAGCTATGATCCATCATTTGGTGTAGTTTTTAAGGATCCTAATTCCGCTAGCTAAGCCAAAATTTTAATGAAGGCATTAACAATGCATAATAAAAAACAAAACAAAATACAGATTTTATATTATTGAACTTTATGTACAAAATCATTTGATTTCAAATAAACATTTAATGTAAAAACAAACGTTCTTTTAAACTGAATTTTTTTTTACATCTACTGTACCATTCAAATGCTTTTATCATCTTACATGATTTCTTCAAAATCTCTTATCAAGGGTACATATAGAAAAGCATCTTTTTTATAAATAGAAACAAAGGGACTTTTTCAGCTTTTATTATAAGATGACGTAAAAAGTTTACTCAACAGAAGTAATTTCATTACTATTTGGGGGAGGGAATCACCAACTTTTTGTGCAAACAATGCTAGCCTTCTTTTAAGCATTAAGAGCATAACTGCTTAAGAAATGACATAAGCAATAATTCTACATCTACAACTCCCCTAAAATAATCTATGTTTTTTTTTTGTTTTGTTTTTTTTTACATATGTGCACAGCTTTAGCAAATTAAAGCCCGAGAAAAATGCTTGAGATCTACTATCCAGAGCATAATCAGAGTTTACTGTAACTCATCATTTAGAATTTACCAATCAAGAAGTCTGTAATGAAAGCTGCAGTTTCCCTCTTTCCTATTTTTTTTAACACAAAGTTCAATGACTAAGAACTTAATACTGGATGACAAATCACATCCACATTATTGTTAAATAGTCTCACAGTTAAACACATCTTAAAGACCAATCAAATCATTATTTACATTTTATAAATTTCTGAAGACACCATTAGAAAGCTTATATATCCCTTCTTAAACAAAATAGGGAACTGCATCTGATGGTGGTGGAATGAAATAAAAAATTAAAAATACCTGTATTTACAGCAGCATTGATCCTTTATAAATAAAGAATATGAAAATGCAATATCTTTAAGGATAATAAAAAATTGAGGTGATGTTACTCAACCACAGTGCTTGGAGTTGGAATAAAAACCTATTGGTGCTCGTTAATGTGCCAGTAGTGAAACCAGTTTCTGTTGGAGAAAATCCAACTGCAAATATGTGCATAGAGCACATAAAACACAGGGCAAAATTGCTCACAACGATTCAAGTCAGCTTATCTGTATTGGATATTCTAATCATGAAACACATTACAAAGACATCCTTACAAAAACAACAACAAAAAAGGTATAACATTTTCTGGTTCATTTTTATAAAACATTTCCCCCCTTGAAAGTGGCATCTTAAAAATCTCAAACTCATTCTTCCTTGGTTTACAATTGTAACGAAAAGACGTGGACAGCTGAATTTTCAATGTGATTAACTGAAAAAGAACCAGAAACAGCAAAATGTTCAAGTTTAAAATATACTGGGTGAGCAATGCACTAAAATTATCCATATAAAAACAAATGGTCAGTAACGTTATAAACCAACATGTCATTTCACTGTCAAATAATGTGAAAAATTATCATCTTCTCAAACAGGCATAAGATGATGAAGTGCTATTTTAAAATTGTAAAATGATCTTAATGAAAAATGTCTTACGTTGTAATGTTTCATTCCAAACTGATAAATGATTTCAAACTCAAGGATGAAAGTTGGCTCGCAAATAGTAATGCAAACATAATTCCATAAAAATCTTCAAATTTTAAAAAGAGAATCGCATTCCAATTTTCCCTTCCCAAGAAAATGTCTCACAATTACAAAATAGAAAAACAGCCAGTCACAAATGCAAAAAACATTATAATTTAAATATATGAAATAATTTCTAGATTATCAATTCAATATATTTCATAAGACAATTGTTGGAGGTAAAAAAAACTTTCTTTGAAGTATTGCTTTTCATGCTCAAACTATGAAATGTTTTAACGACATTAATAAAACATCATACATGTAATGCTTGCAGAATGAAGTGAAGAAGAACCCTGATATAAATATCCTTGTTGAAATCATTTACTTCATCTAACAGTGCCTGTTTGGAACCTATGAGTAAAAACAAAAACAAAAATATAACTCTTCCTAGAGGCTGAATTCCCTAGAATGTAATTTCAGTGTTTGTCCGTAACATGGGGTCAGGTCTTTTCAGAGTTTTTGTTTTTTGCTCTGTTTTGAAACCCCTGAGACACCATCTGTTTCCAAAGCTTTCTCTTTTGAGTTAATTTCACTAAATCCATTTGCTGTCCCATTTTGTTCTGTAATTTCTTCATTTGCAGGGGAAGCAGATTCTCCTTTTTCTAATTTTTGTTGCATTTCACGGAGCTTGGTAACAGCTTTATCTATTGACATTATGCTAATAAGATTAAAGTCATGCATGCTGACTAGATGAAGCATGAAGTTTCGACATAAATTCTTCTTAATTATTTTCTGTCCATAATTTTCTACAAACAGCATACAGGCATGATTCATTTGATTGTCAGCAATAAACCTATTTAATAAAAACAACAGAAAACATTAGTGAATCAAAGCATTTTTGTTAAATACTCTTAACAATTCCTTTATTCTATACCTTGATCTTGTCACACTTTCCTGTTAAAGGAGCAGTACTTCTTTATGTTTTCAATTCATAGCAAATCTTTTAAAAAATGAATTGTTGCACTAAGTGGTAGTATAGTATAGTTGTGTTGGTAGAAAATGAATGGGAATGGGGTGCATGCACAATGAATGAATTTTGAGAGAACAAAATAAAATCAAACAGGAGAATAATTGCTAATTACCAATGAAACTGAAAGCCCAACAGAGACTCCATAAGGCCTTCCTGCAGATTTTTAAAAATCTAATTAGTTTAACCAACCACCTAGCACCACTTCTATATAATCAATGCCAATAGTTGTTAAGCTAACAGAGCTGGATCAAGAAATTGAAGTGAAACTGAATAAAGTAATTTGACTAAAATTATATCTTGAAACTGGCATATCAGGATAAGAGGAAAAAGAGATAAAACCCAGGGCTCCATACATATACTTAACTCGTAACTGAGTTTTTTTTAATAAAAATTTTTATTGGAAAAGTTGTGGGTTTACAGAACAATCAGGCAAAAAATACAGGATTCCCATATACCACCCCATCACCAACATCTTGCATTGGTGTGGAACATCTGTTACAATTGATGTTGGCATATAACTGAGTTTTAATGACTAGAACAGGGGCCAGGCAAACTTTTAATGTAAAGGACCAAATAGAATATTTAGGCAGACACATGTAATCTTGTCTTTTTCTTCACAATCCTTTAAAAATGTAAAAGCCATTCTTTGCTCAAGGGCAATATGAAAACATATTAGGGGAGCTGATGTGGCTCAGTGGTTGAGCACTGGCTTCCCACATATGAGGTCCTGGGTTCAATCCCTGGCCCCAGTACCACAACACAACACAACAAAAAACAGCTTAGGGATCATGCTCCCAGACCCTTGAGCTAGAACTAAGCACCCCTCATATTTATTTCAAATGTAAAAACCTTGGATGCTTGTGCTATAGAATAAAATCTTAAGTGAGGTTCTAAACAAAAAGGTAGGAAAAAACTGTGTATTGACACGCAAATTGTTCACACAGGGAAGGAGGTAGATTTGAAGGAAATACAGTGCTTAGCCGCAAAGTCACAAGAGATAAGAATTGTTCTACCTCAACCTCTAAATATGAAATGCCAACAAACAAGAAATCAGAAAGGCCATTTATGTTTTCAGGATTTCCAGGTATATAGAACATGGCAAATTATTTTTGCATTCCCTGACAATAAAAGGAATGAAAATTGGGTAATTGAAAAAGGACAGTAAGTCTAATAAGCTTTTAGCTTTGAGTTATACTTCCTGTACATTAAGTGGCAGGAAAAAATTTCAATTCAGTTAGAACTCAATAATTAAAGATTTTTTATGTAAATACTCAAAGAAAGGAAAATATCTGAGGGCTGTTTTAGAGAATTAAAAATCTCTGAGCATCTCCTTTTCTGCATAGTTATAATACTTTGGACTAGGATAAGATTTGGGACTTACTTTATCTAAATTAATGATAAATCTATAACACAGATTTATAGAAGTTGAAGCAACAAAAAGAATATAAGGCAGATTAAAGAAACAGTTAAATTAAGAAATACCCTACCCATGCTTCATGACATGGAGATTCCATAATTTCATAACTTCTTTTTCGCCTTCATTAACATCAGAAAATTCTTCAATTTGCTAAAATCAAAGAAAACCCTATTAAATGCAGAATGTAATTGATTTTTCTAAGGAAAAAAATGCAATAATGTCAAAAATAGTGTTTTGCAACTAAAAATACTATAACTTATTTATATAGTAAACTGCCAACATTTCTCAGAATCAATTTCTATTTAAGTAATCATTTTAAAAGGGAAACCGTAAGTTGTGAAAAAGTTGCTATAAATATAGAAATAAAAATACAAAATACAAATTCACACCAATCTGTGTTTCTTTTAGTTAACTTTCTAAATGGCACAATAAAAACTGCATTCCTCAATTTCTTAATTTATATAAAGCTCCTTACTCTAAGTCAAAATTCTGGTATATTATTTAACTGTTCTCAAACAAAATCATTTTATCATTAAATTCTAAGATCATTGCCAATAATGATAACAGTAATTACTGTAATAGTTTTCTCTCTTAGCCATTCGGGATCCTTTTCATCTTCACTATCTACTTCCATTTCTTGAGGACGGAGAGGTAAGCAGGTATCACTATGAAAATATAGACGATTGTGTCCGCTACTGTATGTTCGTTGCTGTTCCACTTCTCCATCTTCGGATTCAAGAAATTCAGACATGCTTGCTTTTGTTCGTTTTGGCCTAATGAAAATAAATGATGATATAAGATGGCATCTACCCCATCCAACTCCTTACATGACTATGAGCTGAGATCTCAATAATTTGATATATTATAAAACTGACTCCAAAAAACAATTATAAAATTGTTTTTATATAATTTTACAAAATTTTATAAAATTAAATATTAAAGATTATATGTGAAGCAGAACTATTACATATTAACTTAAATGCAAAAATATTAAAAACTGTCTCTCTGGGTTTGAAAAATAAACATTAAAAAAGCTACATGGTTAAAAGGGGGAAAAAGGGAAGGGCTAGTTAGGTTGCAAAAAAATAAGATGGGAATATGCATACAGTCCTATGTCAAAACTGGGTAGCACATTTGTGTGTACTCACGATGCAGAAAAATCCAATGATTACACATACAAAACTAAGCAGGGATCTTTTTTGGGGGGATCTTTTTTTTTGTTTTACAAAGATAAACAGTTTTCTTTTATAACTTTTCCTGCTATTATGAATACAATAGTGACTATTAAGCCTGATGGAAGGAGAACCAGTCCCAGGTACTGCCTGGCTGAATGCTACCCATATGGAATATTAAGTGACAGGGATATGGTTCTTTATATTTCATACTACTCAAGTACATCCCTTTCTGGCAAGTTCCTTTCTAGGTATGCACACAGAAACTTCCACTGGGAAGATTCTTTAATTCCACTAACCACAGCAGCAGAAGTGACATTAACACCTACTCTCAGTAGGTGAGACAGCCCCCATGGAAATAAGAGCTAGGGGGAGTTACAAAACAGTATACCATCTGAGAGACCTAGCTAATACTGATATAATGTCACACTGATGATTTCCATTTCAACAGTAGCTCTGTCTGGCATTCCATTGGCTCCTCTAGTATCATTGATAAGGAAGGAGTAAGAAGAGAATGAACTTTTATTTTAACCTACCTGCACACAAGAATGTGCGTGATAGGTGTTCTCTTTACTGGTCCATTGCGACTAAAGGCAAATCCAGGTTGGCGATGAATATCCTGAGGATTTCCTGCATAGGAGCCATCGTAACACTCATTGATAGAAACATCTATCCTAGCACCTTTTGGATGATACTGTAACAAAAAAATTGCAAAGTGTTTAGGAAAAGAAAATATTAATTATTCTACCCTAAATATCTATCCAACTACTTAATTAAAAAGTATTTGTGGGTTATGTTTTGAAGTCTAAAACAGGTCAGCACAGCAGCATGGTCAAGGTAAGGAACCTAGAGGTAAAAGGCAAACCCTGGCTGCGCCACTTATTTGCTAGGTGTCTTTTCACACATTATTTCATTATTTCTTGCCTGAGCAAGAATGAAGAAAACATCACTTAATTCAAAGAGTTGGTGTGAGAATTATGGAAGTAAATATATGTGCATTACACAAATTATTATTTCAAATATATATAAACTCTGAATCATTCGCTGTAATTCATACATAAACCAGTCTTTCAAGAGACAATTATTTAAAGGCAGGTGTCTCATATATTTTACTGGTAAGAAAATAAAATGGAAAGTTACTTACAACATAATTGAAGATAAATCTGCTATGGCAGAGTTTGAGATGTTTGAGTAAACTATAAAGTTTGCGGCAGTTCAGAGTGCACCAAGGGCAATGCAGGTCATCTCTTGCTTCGGTTTGTTGTCTTGTATTATTGTTATAAAGGAACTAGAAAACAAACAAAAAAACCCCAGCAAATTCCCAACTTAGACATCTCAAAATATTTTGTTTCAATCTCACCTCGTGAGATATTATGAATTCCAAAAAGAGATAAGATTGGGAAGCGGCTGTGGCTCAATCAGTAGGGCTCCCGTTTACCATATGGGAGGCCCTGGGTTCGGTTCCCGGGGCCTCCTGGTGAAGGCAAGCCCGCTCGCATGGCGTGGTTAGCTGACCCAGCGAGCACAAGCAGCAAGGGGGGGATAAATGAATAAATAAATAAAATCTTAAAAAAAAAAAAAAAAAAAAAAAAGAGAGATAAGATTATGTTTGAAAACTGGTTTTTTCTTCTGGGCATGCCACCCTTTGATTGTATTAGATTCAGCTGAGATGCCTTTGATTAAGTTAAGATTAGAGCTTTGATTTGACACGTCATTAGGATGACTCAGTTTGAGTCACGCCCCCTTGGTGGGCTATATAAATGGACACTCCATCAAGAACAGGGAAGCAGATACACAAGAAAAGAGATATAGCTCCATAGACACACCATCCTCAGCCTCAGACATGGCAGAGGCTCCAGGAAAAGAAAGGAGCCATTCGCCTGATAGTTTACAGCTGATCTTGTGACAGAGCAGCTGAGCTGGGAAAAAAATGAGCCCTATGCCAGCCTACAGCTAAGATCGGAAGAAGCTGGACCCATGGAGCCTTAAGAGGAAAGAGGAAAGCTGAATGCTTGCAGACGTTGCCCACCATCTTGCTGCAACATGTGGCAACAGACTTTGGGTGAGAAGTACCTCTTATACTCTGAGTTGGACTCTTTAGGGCCTTGTAACTAAGCTTTTACCCCCAATAAACACCCTTTATAAAAGCCAAAAGACTTCTGGTACCTTGCATCAGCTTCCCTTTGGCTAATACACCTCTAAAAATACATTAACAGACAAAACAAATAAAAAGGAAAATTAAAAGTCTTTTCATTTAAATATGCCCAAACATTTCAGATTGAACACAGAAAACACATGCATTTTTATGATTAGTTAAAAAGAATGGTCTTTACCTGATAAAATATTCTTAATTTTTGCCGGTTTTCATTTGAAGTATCTTTTTCTTTTCTTGTTTGTAGATCTGTAGCCAGTGATTCCTTAACAGCTGAAAATACATAATTTTATATTTAATAAAAACATTTGCTTCTATAAAGCTAAACAGTATCTCACCAAAATCATTACGCCACTAAAGATTCCATATAACTTTCATTGTGGTTTTTTTTTTTTTTTTTTTTAAAAGACTTATTATTTATTTATCCCCCCGCCCCCCACCCCAGCCCAGGCATTTGTACAACAATGGTCACAGGATCACTATCCACAATAGCCAAAAAGTGGAAGCAACGCAAATGCCTATCAACAGATGAATGGATAAACAAACTGTGGCATATAAACACAATGGAATATTGTTCAAGTGTAAAAAAAAAGGTTCTGATACATGCTACACACATGGATGAACCCTGGAAACTCACATAAAGACAAATATTGTATGAATTATATGAAATGCCTTGAATAATCAAATTCACAGAAACAGAAAGCAGATTACAGGGAACCAGGGGCTGAGGAGGTTGGGATAATGAGGAGTTACTGTTTATTGGGTACAGAGCTTCTGTTTGAGGCAATGGAAACATTTTGGCAATGCATGATGGTGACGGAGGCACAACTTTGTGAATAAATGAACAGCACTGAATTGTATATTTGGAAGAGGATAAAATGGGAAATTTTAGGATATATATGTTACTGGAGGGGGAGTCCCACAGAACTGTACAACATCAAGAGTGAACTTTAATGTTACCTATGGGCTAGAGTTAAATAGTATAATTGTACCAATTTTATTTTATTTTATTTATTTTATTTTATTTTTTTTAAAGATTTTATTTATTTATTCATTTACCCCCCCTTGCTGCTTGCGCTCGCTGGGTCAGCCAACCACGCCGTGCGGGCGGGCCTGCCCTCACCAGGAGGCCCCGGGAACTGAACCCGGGGCCTCCCATATGGCAAACGGGAGCCCCACTGACTGAGCCACAGCTGCCTCCCTGTACCAATTTTAATTAATATAATTAACAAAGGCATTACGCTAATGCAAAATTCTAATAGGGAAACTGCGCATAAGAGGGGAGTATATGGGAACTCTGTCCTTTCTGTAAGATTTTTCTGTTAAAACTTACAACTGCTCTAATAAGAAAAAAGAGAGAGAACAAAATAATTTGAAAAGCCTGGATGAATTTCTCTATTATCTGGAAGTGGGAATGGAACATTTTTCCTTACTTCATATAAAATACAGAAGCATAAAAGTTTGATAAATTTAAATACAGAAGAATATAGAAAAAAAAATCTAAGCAAGTAAATAGCAAATTGACAAAGCAGAATAAAAATTTCTGCAACTTATACCCCAGACAATGGTTACTATAACTAAAATTAAAGAGCCGTCTAAAGTGGTGGTGGTGGTGGTAGAGATTGGGAGCCAAATGACCTATAATGGACTAGAAATATGAAAACAAATTTCACAGAAAAATTGCAAACAGATTTTTTTTAAATTTTTTAATTAAAAAAAAAAAAAAAAAGATACTTAGATTACATGAATGTTACACAAAAAATATAGGGATTCCCATACGCCCCACCTCCCACATAAACATCCTTCATTAGTGTGGCACATTAAATGCAACTGATAATGCAAACAGATTTTAAAGCATAAAAAGTTCAACATAACTCATAATTTTTAAAAGGCAAATTTAAAGTATACTTCACAGACTATAGTTAATAATTATAATAACATTCTTTCATCAATTATAACAAATGTACCACACTAATGTAGGTTGTTAATAATAGTGAGGCTTTATGAGAACTCTCTTTTCTTCCTTTTTCTGTAAACCTACAACTTCTCTAATTTAAAAAAATAAATAAGTACACAGAGGCACCCCATATTGCACCGTTTTCCAAGCTCCAGTGATAAAAATGCAGAGCTTTATTGCTCTAAAATTCCAATCCAGGAGATCCAAGATGGGACCAAAAAGTCTATATTTTAAATAATCACCAAAGGAAGCTTTAAAAACCTCTCCCATAAGCCTGTAGTCAGGGAGAATACAGCTGTCAAAGAGGAACCCTGATCCTGCAGGGAGAAGGTGTCTACCAGAGTACAGTGCTGAAGCAGTATACAACACTTCTGGAGCAATGGCTACAAATTTTCTGAGATTTTTTTTTTTTTTTTTAAAGATTTATTTTATTTTTATTTATTTATCCCCTCCTTGTTGCTTGTGCTTGAGGTGTCCATTTTCTATGCATTTTTCTGGGTCTGCTTGTTTCCCTTTGTTGCGTCATCTTGCTGCGTCAGCTCACCGCTCTGCACGGGCTGACTTGCCTTTACCAGGAGGTCCTGGGAATCAAACCCGGGGCTTCCCATATGGTAAATGGGAGCCCAAACACTTGAGCCACAGCCACTTCCCCTCTGTGATTTTTAATGACATCCCTGGAGCAAGAAGAACATTCCTACATCTACAAGACCAAATGAAACAGAAGTTTTGTGGTCTTCCCCAAGAAGCAATCCTGACAGGACCAAAGTCTGTGTAGGTACAGACTTCACATCCTGCAAAGGCAAAGATTGTTTAGTTACATTTAAGACCTGATCCTCCTCCTCAGTGAGGACCCATACCTTATTAATGATCTGTTGTAAGTTATAGGCAGAAATGTGTACTTCAGTGGCAAGCTATGCATTGTCAATAGCACACCCTTCCACATTATCTGATCATGAATCTACAGGCACTATTTTTACAACATAGTAAAAGTTGTAAATAACAGCAATGCAAAATATTCTTGTCAACAGATATACAAATGCTGTCCTATCCAACAGAGGTTCAATTAACTTCCTTCTGCCCCCTGCCCCCTCCCCCCGTGAAAGAAGTTAGTTTTGCCTCCGTAAGTAGATTCATTTCAATATTCCTGATGTATAAATGTCTATTCTTTGACTTCTCCTCTGAAGCAGTGAATATCTGCTTGCTTACCTAATTCCAAGTTAAAAAAAAAAAAAAAGGTACATTGACTTTCCTCACTTGACAGATAAACGAAATATCTAAAAGTTTGACAAACATACTCCATTAGTGATTCTGTGGGAAGTAGGCACTCTAATAAATTGATAGTGTGAGTGCATCATAGTACAACCCAACAGAGGGAAATGTGGCAATATATAGCAAAAACATTTATGCATTTATCCATTGACTCCACTTCTAGAGCTCTAACCCAAAGATGCACTGGCAAAAGCATAATAAGCCATATGAAAAGGTTCTTCACTGGATGATATCATCAAGATGATGGTGTAGGACATCTCTAGGAATATTTACCCTCAGAGACAGCTAAATAAAAGAGCAAATTCAACTTGGTTGAAACTTTGGAAGATGTCAGAGACTGGAGAAAGACTCTACAAACGCTGAATTAAAGAACCCCTGCCATACACAAAAAGAGGTAGGAGAGTGAAAGTAGGAGAGCAGTGTGAACTGGCCAGTCTGGACCCCTCTCCTACACTTGGGCCTGTGCAGTTTAAAAGCCGCACAGCAGCAGTGCTCTGGCCCAGGCACCTGCTGCATGGTCACTGACCATAGAGCCACCCATGGCAGCAATTTAAGAGTCCCACAAACATTCAGGCATGGGGACTTACAGCTATACAGTCCCATGGCAGGACTGTAGGAGTCAGCATGCACACATATAAAGCAGTGTCCGGGAAATCGGAGTGACCCGCAGGGGATCTATTGACAAGCTGTATACACTCCCAGTCCCATCCCTCACTGCTGGTGCACGTAAACAAAAAATTAGGTGTTTTTGAACACTGACCCCATTGGTTCTGGGGGTCAAGAGACACTAACAGTAAGTTACAGAGGCAGAAAAGCCACACAAAAAGGGGAGACTTAACTGCTCTAAGGCAGGGCAGATCAGGTGCTGAAAGCTGGAGTGAAAAGGCAACCCAGAGTGCAGGAGAGGAGCTGAGCAAATCTTAGCCACTGGGGAGGAAAATTTGTATAAAAACAAAGAAGAGCTCAGAATTCCCAGAGGAGGAACAGAGGAAAGGAAATCCTTTCCTGGAGGAGAAACAGCTGCACATAATAGGGTAAACTTAACAGTTACTGTGCATGTCAAGGGCAAGAGGCAGGTGCAAAAGACCTGATAATATCCAAACTGTTAAACACAGGCTGTTCTAAAGATTCAGCATAAACTAGACATAGCATTGAAAGAGCCTTCACATACAATCAATCTCCAATAAAACCCTAAGCAAGAGGGAGAAACTGATGTACAGGTTAGCAAATCAAAACAGTCAAATGCCCAGTCAATGAAAGATCATAAGCCATCCAAAGAAACAGTAAGGGATACCTCAGGCAAGGGAACAAATTAAAACTTCAGAGGGATCACAGACAGGGAACAACTAATCAAAGATGTTTAGTAACATCTCCTAAATCAATTCTAGGAAATATGGACACAAATTAAATTTGGATATAAACTAAAGGATATGAGGAAGACGATGCATGAACAACAAAAAAAGAGAAAATTTAAAAGGAATGTAATAGAACTAAAGCAGATGAAAAACACAGAAATGGAGATTACAAATACACTAGAGGGAAAGGAGATGTGGCTCTACCCCTTGGGCACCCGCCTACCACATGGGAGGTCCCAGGTTCAGTCTCGGTGCCTCGTAAAAGATGACGAGCAGACACCACGTCTTAGACGCCGCCTCCTAAAGCAATGAGCTAGACTCTGCCCCCGCCCCAACAAGCAGATGCCACAAAGCCAGCAGACTCCGCAGCCTGTGGTGAGTGTATGTGGCTCAGGCTGCTGGGCACTCGCCTCTCATGTGGGAGGTCCCAGGTTCGGTTCCCGGTGCCTCCTGGAGAAGGCGAGCAAACAATGAGCAGACAGACGAGTGAACCATCTGGGGGAGGGGGAGTAAATAAAGAAAAATAAAGTAAGTAAAATAAATATTAAAAAAAAAAATACACTAGAGGCATTCAAAAGCAGATATAAGCAGGCAGAAACAAGAACCAACTAGATTATAGGACAATTGAAATCATACAGTTGGGACCTGTGGGACAAAATGAAGCATACCAACATACACATTATGGAAGTTCCATAAGGAAAGCAGAAAGAAAAGGGGCAAAAAAGAATATCTGAGGAAATAAAGGATTTTAAAACTTATTACAAAGCTATAGTAATCAAAACAGCATGGTACTGGCCCAAGGAAAGATATATAGAACAAAGGAATCCAACTGAGAGTTCAGAAATAAACCCTCACACCTTTGGTCAACTGATTTTTGACAAGGGTGCCAAGTCCTCTCAGTGGGGAAAGAATAGTATTTTCAACAAATGATGCTGGGAAAAATAGATAGCCATATGTAAAAATAATTAATATAGACCTCCTACCTCACACACTATATAAAAATTAACTCAAAATGGATCGAAAACCTAAATATAAGAATTAAAATGACAAAATTACTAGAGGAAAACATAAGGAAACATTTTCAGGATCTTGTGTTAGGCAGGGGTTTCTTAGACTTTATACCAAAAGCATGAGCAAGAAAAAATAGATAAACGGGATTTTATCAAAGAGGTAAAAAGATAACCTACAAATAAAATAAAATAATAAAATAACCATATATCTGGTAAGTATCTAATATCCAGAATATATCAAGAACTCCTACAATTCAACCACAAAAAGACAAAGAACCCAATTAAAAAGTGGGAAAAAGACTTGCATCTCCAAAGAAGGTATACAAATGGCCAATACATACACAAAAAGATGCTCATTGTCATTAGACATCAAGAAAATGCAAATCAAGATCACAATGAGATATCATCTCATATCCACCAGAATGGGTTCTATTAAGCATAGAATTACCATAACCTGGGCAATTCCACTTCTAACCATATACTCAAAGAACTGAAAGCAGGGCCATGAACAGATATTTGTATATTGATGTTCACAGCACTATTATTCACAGCTGCCCAAGATGGAACCAACTCAAATGTCCAAAAACAGATGAATGTCTAAACAAAATATGGTATTATCCATACAATGGAGTATTATTTGGCCATAAAAAGAATCCAAGTGCTGGATCAACCTTGAAGACATCATGTTGAGTGAAATAAGCCAGGTACCAAAGGAAAAAGTGTATGATCTCATTTATATGAAATAAGCAAACTATGCAAATTCACAAAGTCAGAAACTAGAATACAGGTTACCAGGGTCCAGGTGGGTGAGGGAAATGGGAAGGTAATGTTTAACTGGTACCAAGTTTCTGTTTGGGGTGATGGAAAAGTTTTAGCAATGGATGGTGGTGATGAGGGTACAACTTTGTGAATGTAATTAATCCCACTGAGTTGTATATTTGAAAAGTAAAGGGAAATTTTAGGTTGTTACCACATATAAAAAAACCCACAGAAGTAAAATACAAAGAGTGAAACCTAATGTAAACAGTGATCTAAAGTTAACAGTGTAATTATAATAATATTGTTTCTTCAACTGTAACAAATATGCCACAGTAAAGCAAAATGTTAATAGGCAAAACTTTGTGTGTGTGAAGAGGGTAAACAGCATATCTGTACTTTCACCATGATTTTTCTGTAAACTTAAAGACTGCTCTAATTTTTTAAAAAGCTATTACTTTTAATAAAGGAAAATCCCAAATGCCTATCAGTAGGAGACAAGTTGAATAACCATACTGTAATTACATACTGGAGGACCATACAGCTGTAAAAAGGAACGAGAAATATTTTTATATATTATATGGAGTGATCTCTAGGATATACTCAAAGAGATTTAAAAAAAAAAAACAGATGCTACCATTTACTTAAAAAAACTGGGGATATAATATTTATATTAAACAGGAAAGATAAACCAAAAACAGTTTTAAAGTGGTTACAACTCTCTCTACAGTAATGCTATACAACAAATTAGGCCAAACTCAGTGGCTTAAGATAATAATTTATTCCCGTGTTCTTAGGTTTATGGGTCAGACTGGGTTAGTCTTCTTTACAATATAACTCTGAGGGTCAACATCACTGGCTCTGCCTCACTGTGGGACCCTTGCTGGGGGACAGGGCTACCCGAAGCATGTTCTTTTTCATGGCAGAGGAAGCTCCTAAAGGGGTTACTAGAGGCACGCAAAAAAAATTTTTTTTTTTTTTTAAGATATTTATTTATCTATCCCCCCCCCCTTGCTGCTTGTGCTCTCTGTGTTCATTTGCTGCACATTTTTCTGTGTCTGCTTGTCTCCCTTTGTTGGGTCATCTTGCTGCATCAGCTCACCAAGCCACATAAGCTGGCTTGCCTTCACCAGGAGGCCCCGGGAAACGAAACTGGGGCCTCCCATATGGTAAACGGGAGCCCAACCAATTGAGCCACAGCCGCTTCCCATCCAACATTTCTTAAAGGCTAGACTTAGACCGGTGTGTACACAGTCCCTTATGGCCACATTCTATTGCCAAAAACAAGTCACAACTTCCAGCCCACCATTAGTGAGGTGGGGAAGGGGAAAGTAGTGAATATTTCTTAAAACAATCTCATCTACTACAGATACACACAGGTGTAGGGCAGATAGAGGATTACAAGTAAAATCAAAAAACGTTCTCATTATCTAGACATCCAATCTCTGGCATAATCTAAGGGTCAGTAAACTATGACCCAGAGGCCAAATGCAGCTCAAAGCCTCTTTTTGTACAGTACGTGGACTAGAAGACTTTTTATATTTTTAAAGCACTGTAAGGAGGAGGAGGAAGAGGAGGAGAAAGAAGGACAGTATATGGTCTGCAAAGTCTAAAATATTTACTATCTGACTGTTTACAGAAACAATTTGATGACTACAGGCATAACTACACACAGAGAAAATATCCTAAGTACCATTAAAACGCAGACATTTAACTGTATATCCTATACATCCCTAGTGGGATATACCTTGGATAAAAAGGAAAACTACAAAAAAATTAAACTGTTTTTAGTAATCTTATTTTTGGTGTTAGCAATGGTATTATTATTCTAAGACTACAGTATATGTAACGTGGGATAAAGTAAATGATTAATCATGTTAGTGTTGTTGGGAAGTGCCATTTTATAATGGGAGAAAAAAAAATATATAGGTATAAGAACAATGAGGTAAAATAAAACCAGGTAATCTTACAATTAAAAAAAAAACACAAAAAAACACACACACAAAAAACAAACCCTATTATTTACTACCAAATTTAATCTGGTACAATCCATGTTATCTTGATTCTCTTCCATCCCTAAAATTTTAAAAACTCTGAAATATTGAATTCAGTTCTAAAACACATAAATATTTTTATAGAATTATAAAAACTATAGATTTGCAATTCCAAAATCTAAAAACTATGAAAAACAACAGATTTCTCTAGAGTTTGTGGAAAGTTTTCTTAGTAGAAAACCTTGTCCTAAACTGACATCAAGCTAGCTACTTGGAGTTTATTATATAATGTATAGTACATATAGTATAAACCATGTTATGCTAAAATATCTATTTTTTTAAATAGAAATTCCCAAACACATCTGGCACAAGGGTCTAGGATTAGGGATTGTCAACTAGAACTTAAACACAAAACGTTACATTTAATATAGGAAAACGTTAATGTATCATGGCTCATAATTTTCCAAAGAATATTTCCCAAAGGATAATTATATGGAGGAAAAGACAGATGAATTGCTCTAAAACATAAGTCCTACCTCTGCAAACCTTTATTTTGATAGAAATGCTTTTTTTCTTTTTCTTAAGAAATACTTTCTTACCAATAGTTTGAGTAGGTTTAACTGAACCAGGCTTGTTTTCTTGATGGAGACTCTCTGAATTTCTAGTGGCAAGAGGCTTAGCAATAGGAGCTGTAGATTTATCACTGGTCTCTCCTGTCCAGCGAAGAGTGAACTGCAAAGTAGGTCCCTGAGAAAATGTTTCAAATGGAGGCAGCCTCTAAAAACGAAAAAACATGCAAAGAGTGAACATTCCTCTTTTTTTTTTTTTACCGGGAGGTCCCAGGGATCGAACCCGGGTCCCTCCATATGGAAGACGGACGCCCAACCAGTTGAGCCACATCCGTCTCCCTGAACATTCCCCTCTAATAGCTGTAAGAAGTTGTAGGAACAAAACCCTTTATTCATTATAAGTTAATATGGACTTGGTTTAAATCAAGAGACATTTGTTGAAAACACAAATGCCTACAGGGTGACGAGGCAAGTAAAATAAATGTATGGAGCAGTAGAGAATGCAGAATTGGAGAGCTCAGGCTGTCTAAAAGAGGTAGCCACGAATCAAGCAGATTGTTGTCATGTACAAATGTTGGTCCAGCACAGCCAGATTTTCAGATGTTTCAAAAGCAGTCAGAAATCCAAACTTTCATGGGAAATCTTTCCACTTTAAAATATTAGTAAACAGGGAAGCGGCTGTGGCTCAATCAGTAGGGCTCCCGTTTACCATATGGGAGGCCCCGGGTTCAGTTCCCGGGGCCTCCTGGTGAAGGCAAGCCCGCCCGCACAGCGTGGTTAGCTGACCCAGCGAGCACAAGCAGCAAGGGGGGGATAAATGAATAAATCAATAAAACCTAAAAAAAATATATATATATTAGTAAACAATTCAAAATGTCTTGAGAAAAAAACAAAACTGCCAAAATGTGCCAACTTGGCAACCTCTACTCTAAGGTGATCAATTACCTTCTTTGTGCAAACTAAATAGCTTTGGCAATTAGTAATTTTCCTTGACACCTCTCAGCTGCATTAATTGACTGCCCTTGCTTCTCCTTCTTTGGTTTTGGGACACTGAACTTTCTTGACCTTTCCAATTCCACTTCTAATCATTTGAAAGACAATTCTTCTCTTGGTCTCCGTAATTCCTAGCTAAATTTTAATTATCCTTCATCCTCCTCAATCTCTCATTCATTCTTCTTAAGGCTTTACCTCTCATGGTGATGATCCCAAACTGGTTCTCTACTCTTATCTTTATATTTGAGATCAAATCCATAACTCCAATTGTCTATTGGACACTACCACTTGGATTATCTCAAAGTTACCCCGAGCTCAAATATGTTTAGAACTGAATCCATTATCTTCTTATCTAAATAATTTTCCATTCCAGGTACAATTATTTTTGTAACTGCAATTATTATTCTACTAATGGACCTAAAGTAAAATTTTGAAGTTACATCTGACCTCTATTCTTTGTTTGATTTTTTTTTTTTTTTAAGGTTTATTTATTTTATTTATTTACTTTATCCATTTTTTTTATCCCTTCCCCCCCGTTTTGCTGTTTTGGGTCCGTTCGCTGGGCAATTCTCTGTTTCCTGCCCTCTCTTCTCATCCTTCTCCAGTCTTCACTGGGATTCGATCCTGAGGACCTCCAATGTGAGAGAGAGGCATTCTGCCATCTGTGCCACCTCAGTTCCTGGTTTTTCAGCACATCTCGTCTTGGCCAGATGTGGCTTGGCCGGCGGGGCCTAGCATGCCCGCAGGCTGGGCCTGGCGGCACATGCGCCTTCTATATATTTTTTTATTTTATATTTTACCGGGAGGTCCTGGTGATCAAACTCAGGTCCCTCCATATGGCAGATGGATGCCCAACCATTTGAGCCACATCCGTTCCCTCTTTGATTTCTTATCAAGTCCTTTTTGAAATGTCTATCATTTCTTCTCCCTTCCATGATCAAAGAAAATGCCTTAATATTGACTCTTACTGCCTTATTGCTACATTATCTCAGCTGTTCTCCCTACTACTCATCACTTGTACTTCCCAATCCATATATATAAGCTTCTCATAGAATGCTTTCATGTCATTCTCTTTTATAGAAACCTTTAATGGGTTCCAATTTATTTTATGTATTGCACTAAAGCCTAAATTGTTCATCTTTATTAAAAATAATCCTCTTAAAAATGTAAAAAAAAAAAAAAAAAATCTAATTAGTCATTAAAGTGGGATTGGTTTAGTAAAATATAGGATATTTTCTTGGGGGAAAAAACAAACTCATATATACAATCCTTATTTTATCATGGAAAAACAATATACTTGAAGAAATTTCAAACAAAAGAGTATAAAAGCTCATGTCTTTACAAATTTCAAATACTTAGAAAAGTATAAAGAATTTAAAATTCATTTTAAAAGCATTTGAAATCACATCACCTAGAGAAACAACTATTTTATTAATTTTATGTAATGAGATTATGCATACTAATATATGAAAATTAAACATCTTGGAAACCCCTTGCTGCTTGTGCTCGCTGGTTACGCCATGCGGGCGGGCTTACCTTCACCAGGAGGCCCCGGGAACCAAACCCGGGGCCTCCCATGTGGTAAACAGGAGCCCTACTGATTGAGCCACAGCCGCTTACCCCCAAATATCTTTTTGATGGCTATCAATTTAGATTTAACCATTTTTTTTCAGTATTTTAACAACTTCTCTAAAAAACTTAAAAAAAAAATGCCGAGAACTGTTTACCTGTATTTTTTCACATTTAAACAGTTACTGCCTTGTGACAAAATTCTACAAGCGGAATTATTAAATACTATATATACAGTTGCAATTCTTATGCAGTGTCAGTTTGCCTGTCAATAAGATTATACTACCCTATTTTTATATCAAAGCATTATTTTAGAATATGTGTCCTCACATCCACAATACCTCCAGAAAGTGTCAATCCTAATTTTGTCAAACTAGTAGTAAAAAATGTTTGATTTTATTGTATGTCTTTGAATACTATTAAAGTTGAGCATCTTTTTAAAAATTTAATGGCCACATGTATTTACCTTGTGAGAACTGCTTGTTTATCAATTTTTTCTATTAGATTGCCTGTAATTCAGAACTATTTCACTGATCTGCTTGTCTAGCCTATGCTCATACCATAAGCTAAGTTCCTCTAGCTTTTAGTATGTTCTATTATCTAGGAAGTCAAGGCTTTTCTCGGTATACTTTTCTAAAATTTCCCTTAGCATTATTACATACTTTTTCTTCTAGATTAACTTTAGAATAATTTTAAGGCTTAAAAAATTATTTTTGAATTTTGCTCATGAGTCCATTCATGTGATATCTGTAGAAATAACTGACATCTTTCTTTTGCTAACTCTTCCTGGAAGCCATGAAACTATATGGATGCTACTTATTCTTTTATGTATTTCAGAAGAGTTACTTTAAGTATGCTTCAGCTAAATCCTGCAGATTTATTAATAAATTTATTACTAGTCATCACGTTACCTGCTGCTACTGTGAATGGGATTTAAAATAGCAGTTAACATTTATTGAGCACTTATATTATGCGAGGAATAATGCTAAGCACATTTTATTATCTCATTTAATCTATCAATTCAATGCCTCATTTTATAGAGGACAAAACTGAGACACAAGTTAAGTAACTTGCCAAACACTACACAGCCAGTAAGTGATGGAGCCAAAATTTGAACTCAGACATTCTGGCTTCAAAGATGATCCCTTTCATTAAATGCTAGATCATTTTTACTTCTGTTTTTCAAAGTATAAAAATATAGATTCTTTACTTCATGAATTTGCATTTGGAGAAGAAAACATCAAAAATGGGAGTTCATAACTATAACGTGCTCAACCTTCTACCTTCTAAGTAGTCCATACCTTCCCATCAAGAATAGTTTCCCATGTTGCTCTTTTCTTGCTTATTGGACATTCTTCCATTTCCTGCATGGCTACTTCATATTCCCCATCTAAAAGCTGTAAGCGCCTGTTAGACAAACACACACACTTTAAAGTAACCTGTGTATTATTATAAGCACACAAATTCTACATCTTTAGAGTTATACTAAAAAGCATTTATTAAATTGATAAATTAACTTACACAACCAGAAGACTGAAAAATATACCTATATTTCAGTCCTAATAAAAGAATTTTGACGATACGCACTAGTAACTATATAAATAGGGCATTATTTCATTATAATAGCTACTCAGATAGAACTTCAAATATTTTAATATAATATGCCTAAGTTCTCAAAACCTGGTAAGTTTTAAACATTAACTATAAATCATGTGTGCAGGCTTTATACTTTAAAAAAAAAAAAAAAAAAAAGAGGTAAGTGGTACAATACTTTCCTTAGAGAATCACTAAGAATTATGCCTGTTATTTTTGACTATTATAAATGTTTGAATTAAATTTTTTTTACTAGCAACATTTTAATACTTGACCATTAAACTAATTAATAATTATCATGACTCTGATAACCATTAAAATCCTAGGGGGCACCTGGCACATATAGGTGCTCAATAAATATTTTGGGAATGAATGAATAAATGGAATACTAGAACAATCTATTAACTCATACCCATACTCACAGTAGTTTGAATGTGTGTGTGTGTGTGTGTGTGTAGTTTATATATATATTTTATATGTCTTTAAACACTGGTATCCATTATTAACCATAACTCTTCAACTATGATCAGTAATTATCTGTATAGCAAGAATCTGGTTTCTTATTATCAATCAGAGAAATTCTGTTAGGTGATAATCTAATAGCTAACATTTATTGAGTGCTTACTATGTGCCAGGCACTATTCTAAAGACTTTACATGGTTCATTTGATCTTCCCAAGTGCTATTATTACATATTACAGATGAGAAAACTGAGAAACAGAGGTGTTAAGTATGATTCCAATAGTTATGAATTTTTATCTTTTTGTAATGCTGTACTAGTTGAATTCAGTATATTTCAATAGTATATAAGCGAAGCTATTCAACTTTTTATTTTAAAAATTGAACTTTAATTTTATTTATTAAATAGGTAATACATGTATATGCATCACAACTGAAAAGGAGCGTCCCTCATCTTTTACATGGGCACATAATATTCCATCTCATGGTTGTACATTTGATAGCTACAATCCAATTTACTCTCCTACCTGTAATGTATGAGGAGGCCTTTTTCCCCACAGCCTCATCAACAGTGCTTTATCAAGCTTTTTGATCTCTGCCAATCTGATAAGTGAAAAAATGGTATCTCAGTGTACTTTTAATTCAGATGTCTTGATTATCTTTTAATTGTTTAAGAACCGTATATATTTTCTTTTTTTTTTGTAAACTTTCTATTTATATCCTTTGCTCATTCTTCTTTATGTGGTCTTTTTAAAAAAATCAGTATGATCTCTTTTTATTAGAGGATTGAGACATCTGTCTATAAATCGAAAATAATTTTCCCCTGACTTATTTTTTATTTTATTTTATTTTTTAAAGATTTTATTTATTTATTCATTTATCCCCCCCCTGCTGCCCGTGCTCGCCGGGTCAGCCAACCACGCCGTGCGGGCGGGCCCGCCCCCACCAGGAGGCCCGGGAACCGAACCCGGGGCCTCCCATATGGCAAACGGGAGCCCTACCGATTGAGCCACAGCCGCCTCCCTGACTTATTTTTATTTTGCTAAGTATTTCATACTTTTCCTATGTTTTTTGAATTTTGTCATTCTTTAGGAAGACTTTAACCTCTTGGATTTTAAAAACAGTTTTCACACATCTAGCCCCCAGATCTTGGATTATAAATACCATTCCCCTACCAAAGGAACTGGGATTTGTTGAAGAAATAGCTAATTCCAGAGCTGAGGTAGGAAAACGAGAAGGTAAGCCTGGAATATCTCACTATTCCAGGAAATGAGGAAATATATTTTTTGAAAGATAAAGTGAAAAGGACACAGGAGCCTATTTGGAGAGGCTCTTCCTGGCCCAATATGAGACAATATGATTATTAATAACAACATGAATGGATTTTTAACAGATTTACTAAAAACAGAATAAAATAATCCACACTGATACTAAGAATAAAAATCAAAACTGGTAAACGCAAAGCTCCTTCTTACAGAAATGAAAACTAATAATTGTGGAAAATATGACAGGGAAGCCACCAGGTAGCAACTGTCATAGTAATAATTTATTCCAGCAAGAATCATCAATGGATGCTAAAACTAACTGGATAAAAGACTGCTGGGAAGAAAGAACATTTACCCAGTTGTAGTTATTACCACAGATTACATATTAATTGCAAAGGGAAAAGGTAGCTTTACAATGGAGAAATATGGTAAAACCACTCTAACCAAGTAATTAAACCTAGTATTACTTTGTGTCTGTGATATGGTACACAAAGAACACATTACCAATTGGTTTTCTTAGTTTCATGAGGAAACAATAATAGAAGCCTAAACTGTGAGACACTCTGCAAAACTACTGGCCTATGCTTTTTAAAAAAAAAAAAAAAAAAAAAAAAAATCAGCATCATAAAAGGCAAAAAAAGCTGGGGAAAGACTCCAAACTGAAAGAGAGACTTTACATATGACAACTAGCTATAATTCACAATCCTTGACTGGGGAAGAGGGGTCAGCTTTAAAAGACATTATTGGGGTCAAATGGGAAGACAGTTATATTTCTTTTATTATGTTAAATTTCCTATGATAGGTGTATTGGGGTTATGCAAAGTAATGTCCTTTTTCTTAGAAGATGAATGCTGTAGTGTTTAGGCGGAGTGAAGTAAAATGTTACAATCTCTTTTACTTTCAAATGGATGCACACACAAAAAAAAAATAAAAAAAAAAAAGACTCAAATACATACGATAAAGCAAATTTGGCAAAACATTAACAACAGATTAATCTGGATGAAGGTTATAAGGGTGTTCATAGTATTATTCTTTCAACTTTTCTATTAGTTTGGAGATTTAAAAAAAAAAAGATGGTCTCCCTCAATGTCTTAATAGCTTTCATCAAATAAAAAGCAGAATTTCATACACACAGAGAAAATGTTAACATATATGTAAGACAGAAAGAATTTAAAAAGAACACAATATATCCCAACTTGCCTAAATGAGAATATTTACCAATATCCATGAAGCCCAGTGCACCATATCCTAATTGTTTTCCCCCTATCTCCCTCACAGACATAATCATTATCTTCTAGTACACTTATGATTCTGTTGCTTTATGTTTATATCTTTGATCCACATTCAAATTTCTGACTTTAAAAGACAAATAAATATATTGGTTTCTCCCAGTAACATTAAGTGATATATTCTAACACAATGTGGTAGCTGAATTCTATTTCTAATCATCTCTGCTTTCCTGTTTTTGTTTTTTTTTTTTTATTTTTTATTTTACCGGGAGGTCCCGGGGATCGAACCCAGGTCCCTCCATATGGGAGACGGACGCCCAACCAGTTGAGCCACATCCGCCCCCTGCTTTCCTGTTATAAGCCTTCCATTTGTAAAAAAGGAATAGATTATACGTTATGGAACTATATTTCAATAAAACTGCTTTTTAGAAAAGTAAAATAAATAAAAATAAAAAGGAATGAAGTTCTGATACATGCTACAACATGGATGGACCATGAAAACATCATTTTGAATGAAATAAGCCAGACACATAGGACAAATATTGTATGATCCAATATGAAATAAGTGGAATACGCAAATTCATAGTCAGAGAGTAAATTACAAACTCCTGAGGGTGGGGAGTGGGGCTTTAATGCTTAATAAATACAGAATTTCTGTTGGGGTGATGGGAAAGTTCACAATACTGTGAATGTGATTATACCAATGAATTGTATAAAGTGGCTAAATCGGGAAATGTTATGTTGCGCATTTAACACAATAGTTTTTTTTTTTTAAGGAGTCTTGCATCTTTCTTCACCTGGTGGCTAAAAAGTGATTACCTTAAAGCAACAATCTAGCACTTTTTAAAAGGATAAGGAGGAACAACCTAGGTTGATTTTCTTGGTGCTTTCTCCTATACCTGGCTCACAGTAAATGGAGTTACTGTCACTGAGCAGTCTATAACAAGAAACCATGGTATGCTGTACATTTAATCCTTCAATTCTGCCCAAAAAAGGATGCTGCAGTACACCCTAGACCTTTCATTGGCCCTCACGATTCATTATCAAACACAAATGTTCTGGTGCCACTGTGCAAAATACACATATAATGATTATATATGTTATCCTTCCTCAAATTTAGTAAACACTGGATTTGCACAAGATAAACTTCATTCAGGTCTCTGCTCAAATACCGCCTTCTCCCAGAGGCTTTCTCTATATAAAGAGCAAGCATTTATATTGTTTTACTTCATACACTCACCACTAAGTGACATCAGTTGTTACAATTTAGGGATGGAATGGGATGGAATATAACTTGTTTCCTCCACAAGAATTTAAGCACCACAAAGGCAGGGGCTTTGTTGCCTCCTTCCTGTCTATGACAGTTTCTAGGCAAAGAAAAATATTGCCAAACTGACCCACTGAAATAGTTCCTTAGGTCTGTTTATTGCTCTTCATGTGAAAGAGAAAAATTCATGATTTACAAAAATTTTTTTAATCAATAAGAAAAGAAACAAAGGCAAAAAATACTATCACCACTATATTCTGCTTCAGAGTTAAAACATTTCTAAAACATTATGGGTCCCTCAAATGTCCATCAGTATTACCTGTTTTTATCAAATACCGTCATTTGTGCAACAAATGTCTTTTCCCCATCCTCACGATTTCGTTTTCTTCTAGCTGGAAGTTCTTCATTGACATCTAAATTTGATAAACATTATCTCATAAATCAAATATTCAAGCAAAAATTTGATATTTATGATATATGGTTCCTTATAGACTACACTCTTCTCCATTCTGCATTTTTACCAAATGTTTATGTCTTTACTTTTTAATATTCATTGACATTAATGCCACATTTGTGCAAATGCAATTTTTCTATATGGAATGATCTTCCTTGCTAAGCAAACCCTTCTTCACTCATGGTTACTTTTCAAGAACTTCAAAGGGTACTCCAAGGCTCAAAAGGTTATTTCACCCATGACACTTCCCTGCAATTAAGTGCTTCTCCAATGAACTTCACATACTCTTTTATTATGGCATTATTATTTGCTGAAATTATTGATTCCATGTCTATCTCCCTACCCTAGGTGGTGTTTCTTTGAAGGACAGGACTACAATTTTAATCATCTTTGTATCCTCAGTACCTATATGTTGGTTGGATGATTACATCAAAGATGAATTCAGAATTGTTGGAATAGAGGGATGGATTGAGGGATAATATGTGAAAAGTATAATAAAATGTTAACTGTACAATCTAAATAGTATTTCAGCTTTTCTGTATTTTTGAAAAGGGCAAGCTACCAAAAATAGTATCTCATTAGACTACAAGAGATTTGAAAAACGAAGGCCGTGCTATTAGAATATATGAAGTGTATTTCTAGTACTTCATTTTCTTCCTTGGAAAGGCAAGGTTTTAAAAATAGCTTGTAAAATGAAATACTTGATACACAATTATGGATACTATGAAAGAATACTGGTTCAACACATTTTCATTGACCACCTTAATCTCCAATAACAAAATCTAGTAAAAGTTATTAAAATAAAAATTACCAATATTTTCATTGGTTTCTCCATTAATCATTCCATTAAACTCTCTTCTTCCCGGACGAGTCACTCTAAATAGCAATGAGTAAGACTTCACCATATGGCTGTTACTAGGTTCAAATTCATTACTGGAAACTGCAAGGGATGGGAAATTTCCAGGTTTTGTTTGATTGAGGTCAGGATTCAAAGGCACCTGCTTTTTACCTGTGGGAACTTGCCTTATTGGACAACTTACATCCTGCAAAGGCAAAGATTATTTAGTTACATTTAATTTATTTACGTGTATGCAATTATAAGAATTACAATAAAACTCCTAATCATAAGTTATAGGAAACATAGTAAAGGCTATAATTAGCAAATGGCATGCTAAAATTCTAACCATAGTTCCGAAAACTGTGATATTACATGAAGCAAAAAGAAAATGTGATGCAACTATATTTCAAATATTAAAATAATTGAGGATTTCCCTACTTTAATTAAATGACATTTAATCATATAATGAAAATGATGACACAGTATACCCAACATTTAACTTTTGGTCATTTGAAATGGTTTTACAGAAAAATGGAATTAAAACCATGTTTAAAATGTTAAACTCAGGTAAATTTATCTTCTACTTTAAATTTTCTATTTTAACATAACAGTAACTAGTAGGACAAAAATGAAAAAAAAAAAAAAAAAAGATGGTTATAATAACCCTGCTGTCAAAATGATCAAACAGTAAATCCATATTCTTAAATATGTTGCTTAATAAAAGGGCTATGGATCATCCTATAAGTAATGTTCTTTTATCATATAACTAAGTTATGCTGAATGAACAAAGTAGAAAAACTGGAAGATGCAGAAAATCTTTATAACATAAGAATATGGGAGCAGATGTGGCTCAAGCAGTTGAGTGCCACATGGGAGGTCCTGGGTTCGGTTCCCGTTGCCTCCTAGAAACAAACAAACAAAAAAAAGCAAACAAGCAAACAAATGAAAAAACCAACTCAGGGGGGCCAATGTGGCTCAGTGGTTGAGTGCAGGCTTCCCATGTGTGAGGTTCTGGGTTCAATCCCTGGTACCTCAAAAAAAAAAAAAAAAGAAAAAAGAAAGAAAGAATATAGTGCAGTATAGGAAGTGTCTCACCCATCCTACTACAGAGATAACATTTGAGCATAACCTTCTAAGAAAAGGTTTACAACTATAAACTTTTTCTTTCAATTTATAAGGCATCATGCTTTTTAATATAATGTCTCACTTCACTTTTTAACCTAAATTTTTATATTACTGCCTACCACAACATGTATGAAAGTGGAGTGGGAATGCTATTTCTTAACTTTACATAAACCTTTTTTTTTCTTTTTAAAATGTATAGCTTAACTGCTGCCTCCTCCTACCTTAGCCACCTCATCAATGCTCTAGCACAATTTTAAAGCCCCATATCACCCTATTATGATGTTGAAAGAACATTAACAGTTAAGATACGCCATACAGGTCAGTTCCTACTCTTTTCTAAAGACCCAAGGACTTGGGGGTACTAAATATATTATTATTGTCAGCTTTTGTCCAGGAAATGCAACCATCATGACACTTGTCTCTATGGTAAAATGACTTATTAAGAAAATTATTATATTTAATTACCTCTATTATTTTATACATTACCTTTCTTTTTTTGTGGCAAACTTTTACAAGCAGAACTTCCAAGGTAACAGAATTTTGTTCATTTTCTGAGTTTTGTGATGGCTTATCTAAATAGAAATTCAATACTTTAAAATACATTTTTCAAAAGTATAAACGCAGTACTCATTTCTCAAGATTGAGGATTTCAAACAAAGACTTCCCATAATGATAACTTCTAAAAAAATTTACTGATTCTTTTTCCCCAAAATCAGTTCCAATCTTTCAGCAAACACTTTTTACAATAAAGCCTTTATATATAGTCATTTAAATAAAACTTTCACAACACAAATATAATTACCTTCCTATTTACTGTGATTTTTTGACTCAAATAAGATGACAATTATTTTCAATTATATCCCTCCAAAATATTTACTGATTACTTGTGATTTGAAGATTTAACTTTTAAGGAAAAAGAACATAATAAACTGCTAGTCAAGAGTAATTTTGACAAATACAATTATAGCCTCTTGGTGGAAAGTACAAAAGTAGTTTGGGAGAGACAACACAAAGTAAGTACCTTTATTTTTTCCTTTTCTTGACATTATTAGAAAAATTACTTAAAAGATACATTTAAATAGAATTATTTACTATTGCACATACTTCATTTTGAAATATGTATTCATTTTGAATACATGGAAGCAAAACTAAAAAAATTAATTCTTTGATTTGACCAGGACTTAGGACCACAGGGATGAAAAATAGGTATCGGATATCTAAAATGCAACAACTAAAACACTCTCAGAATAGTAGTCATCATGAAAATAGTAATCCACTAATTTTTGTCTATTCATTCTAAGTGGTTTCAAGTAATAATCATTAAACAAAAGAAAAAAGAATAATCTTAGGGATCCTGATGTTGATTTTCCATCCTGGTTTCTTAAAATTATTTCCTTAAAAAAAAAAAAAAAAAAAAAAACCTCTTCAAGTATACCTTGAAAAGCCTCTTCCCAATTTCCACTTATTTCAAAGTTATAATGGGAAATTATTTTCTGGAAACAGAAGTGTCAACAGAATTTTACTTTCTCATTTACTTGAAAAACATCAAGGAAAACAGTGAATCTAAGTAAGTTTTGAAATTTGCATATTTTGTCATGCAGATAGGAAGAAAGTTTAATCTGACTCCTTTCTAAAGGTATTGTTTCAGCAATATATAATTTATATATGTTCTCCACAAGTCCTTAGGGAAAAAACACAAACCTCTAGAATTCAAACTATAAGCTTCTAAAGTGTTAGTGTCCATGTACTATAGAAAACCATCAAAAATGATGAACTGATTACAAGGAATATATGAAACAATTATAAGTACTATAAAAAGACAAACATAAAAATGCTTCTCAGGTTACTTCTATATAAAAAACGTACCAAGTCTAAGGCAAAACTAGAAATACTTTATATCAGCTGCTAACAGAGAAAATGATCCGATTTCCAATTTCTTAAAAAACCTGACCAGTGAGTGATAAAACTATTCTTATAATCATTTTGTTTCCTATTAAACTTTGTTTCCATCTAAACAATAACAAAAATGACCAATTTGACATGCTCCTTATGAAGATTTTATTCCATTGCATGATAATTAAAGAAGATAGGCACAAATTTAAGACAGACAAGCTGAGACATTTTATTAACTTTTTTTTTTCATTTTATTCATTTTGAAACCAATTAAAATTGTCCCCAGCAAGCTTTAAGCTCTTTCAATGAAAAAAATATGTAAGACACTGTAATTTTCTTTGTATGTATCCCATTGGCAGTAGTGGGTGTTTTAGGTATTTTACTGCTGTTTTAAAAAGCATGATATAATAACATTAACTCATAATGCTTAAGCAGAAAAGGTTCTATTCAGGAGAATCTTTACCTCCTCTAGATTCTAAGACAATTAAGATTTTCATCACGAGCCTTTATAAGTTAAAGTTCAAAAAACAAATGGAAATCAAAAAGGTAAATTCCAAAGAATTTAATTTTATGAAAAGATTTTCCATCATCTTTTACTTATTTATGATCTCCGGAAATTATGGCTATGAGCTGGGTAAGGTAACTAACATGTTATACAGTTTTTTTCTCTATTAATAAAGCATCTGAAAAAGTGTGGTTCAGAGATAAGAGCTAGAATCTGATCTATTTAGATATGAGCTAGATGAAGCTAATATTTATCTTCAAGAATGATCAAACATATCAATGATAACTACCCTTGATATAACAATTTCTAAGTCTACTTAAAAATGGATAGCAGAGAAGCAATAAAGAAACCTGTCTACAAACAACATCATTTTACAAACAAGATAAGGACTACCTTCAATTTTCACAAGCCTTTAGAAGTTTTTAAGTTTGTTCCTTTGCAGACTCCAAAGCTCTACCCAAAACCTACAAAATCTGAATCTTTGTAGGGACCAAGAATAAGTATTTTAAACTGTCAAAATGTTTCTATACACACTAAACTTTAAGAACCCCTATTTTTTTTTCCTCAAAATTTACAAAATCTTTTCTCACAAAAATGAAGTAACCTAAAAATGTTTGGGCTCTATTGCCACATAGCATTTTGGTTTATTTTCTATAAAAGATCAAGCAATTGAATTCTACAAAAGACCTGCTTTATAAAGAAAGAGCTTCCAGATCTTCTAACAGTCCTGCACTTCCCATTTTGTTTTCCCTGAGTATTAGTTGGGCTCAAGGCTGCCCAACTTCTGACCACATTTCCCAACCTACACTGGAACTATATGTGACCATGTGACTATATTTAGGCCAATGAGATGTGAGCAGCATTGATGAGTTTAACTTCCAGGTTTTCTCCTTAAAGATGAAGCATCCTGCCCTCTACTCCCTTTTCTACTTCCCATAAGCTGGTTTGAAAACATGTGAACCCCTATTTTTAAAGTTTAAAGAGCTGCAAGTTAGATCCCCTCACTGACCATATAAAGTAGTAACTGAAATTGTTGGAGAAGTCAACTAGAGAGAAATTAAGTTATCAGAATGAACATCTTTTCCTATGAATTTTATAAATTCACATACAAAATTTTTATTTACAATCATAAAGGTATTTTGCTGTTAGAATGCCAAATTATTTGCTTTTAAAGTACATACCATTTTTATGGAAGAAACCAGTAAATGTAAGCTGCAGATGAGCTGACAAGCTAAACAAAGCAAACAAAAAATTTTATTTTAATGTTCTGCAAAAAAAAAACAATACTGAAATAAAGCTACTTCAATTAATTTATCAATATTTTATTTTCTCCTCCTTAATCTGCAATTCAGGCCCATGCTTTCCCTGTTAATTCTTACATCCAAAATAGATTAAAAAAAAAGACAAAATAAAAATTCAACCTACAAAATTAAAACAAAACTATAATAACACCAAAGGAGTAAGGTAGAAAAGGAAAAAACACACACAAAAAACAGAACATACACACACACCAAAAAAATGGGGAAACAGGAACAGGTTTCTTTCCTACCAGTCAAAAGGAAATTTTTATAAGAGTAGCTGAATCCATGCAAATGTTTGAATATTTTAACGTTATAGATAGTGAACCTTTCCTAACAAATGATGCAGAACCATCACTTTGTATCTCAATTAGTGGTGAAATACACAAATACATAATTACAACTGAACTATAGATTCCTAATTTATCGATTCTGTTTAACATATTTTCACTTTTAGCATTAGTAGCAATGGGAAAGGAAAAGGTAAGCATGAAATATATGATGCTTTTGTTTTGAAAAATACCTACTCTACTACTGGAAAGACTATTAAAACTGGACAAAATAAAAAAAAATATGTCAGCAGGCTTCTATAGTACCTTTAAGTTGCACAAGAGAGCAATGTATTTGGTCTGGAGCCTTTCGCTTTCCAGAGTATAGTTTTTTGTGGTATGATTCTGATAGATACCAGATTACAAAGGGCAACAAAGAACAGATGGTGGTGAAATGGAAGCAGTACTGATTGCTTACTCAAGAAATTTACTAGTGAAAAGAAGAAAAGGAAATAGTGGTTAAAGAGCAATAAGGATCAATAAAGGTGTATGTATACTTTTTAAAAAATGATAGTAACAATCTAGACATTTTTACAATCAGAGGGGAAGAGTCATAGAAAGATATTGAGGCAAGAGTGTTAAGGAGCAAGAAATGCCTGAAAATGAGGATTATTATAAAGAGGCAGGCTGGTCTGGTAACTTTGCCCAAGTTTCCTCTTAATCTGAGAAAAAAGAACTAAGAGGCAAGTGAGATATTTCAAAGGATGCTTCTATTTTCTTAGTGAAGTAAGCCATCAAACTGCTAAAAAACCTACAGGCTGGGGGTCATGACGGCATTTCCAGAACAGTACTTAGTATGCCAGGATTTGTTTTTTTTTTTAGGTAGCAGGGGCCGGAGATTGAATTCAGGACCTCGTATGTGGGAAGCCAGCACGCAAACACGAGCCACATGAACTCCCCTGAGTTGATTTTTTCGTTTGTTTTGCTTTTATTTTTTTTTAGGAGGCACTGGGAATCGAACCCTGGACCTCCCATGTGGGAAGTGGGCACTCAACCACATGACCCACACCTGCTCCCCTTATTAGAGGATGAAAGTAGAACAGTAGATGGGTCAAAGCAAAGTTAAAATGCATAAATATGAGGGGAAAACAAATTTCAATGAAAATAGGAATGATATACAGTGGGATTCCTGAAAACAGGTCATTTATATATTACAATAATTTTACATTACTCACTCTCTGCTATGAATCAGATACATTTTAAGAGTACATCCAGGATAGGAGGTGGAGGGAGGGGGAAGAGCTGACTATAAATGGGACATTTGGGGGTTCTTGATTACTGTGGTGGTTACCTGACCGTATGAGTTTCTTTTCTTTTTTTTTTTTTAAAGATTTTATTTATTTATTCATTTATCCCCCCCTTGCTGCCTGTGCTCGACGGGTCAGCCAACCACGCCATGCGGGCAGGCCTGCCCCCACCAGGAGGCCCCGGGAACCGAACCCGGGGCCTCCCATATGGCAAACGGGAGCCCCACCGATTGAGCCACAGCTGCCTCCCCGTATGAGTTTCTTAAAACTCAAAAATCTATACCAAAATGAGTGAATTTAACTATGTAAATCATGCCCCAATTTTAAAAATTTACATTAGGGGGACTGAATGCAAAAGAGCACAAAGGAATTTTTCAAGGTGTGGATAAGCTCTGTAAATTGATGCTAATATTATATAAGTGTATACATTTGTCAAAACACAAACTATATACTTAAAGATGGGTGTTTTATTGTATGTTAATTATACTCAAAGTTGATTCAGCTACCTGAAAAATCTACGTGCCATTTTAATAAAAAGAGACTTAGCATTTTTCTATAAAAAAACAGTTTCATAAATGTCACTTTACAAAGCAGAATTAGCTAAAATCCAAAACAGAACTGAATGGCAAAGAGGAATATTCCACAATTTCCACAGGTTAGAACATAATCTATTAGTCACCAACAATCTATCCTATTCTTAGTTGCTCCAATTAAACCTACATACTAAGGCCATGTTTTCTTAAAACACCTTTTTACATGTAATATTCATTTCTCCAAATTTTCTACTAAGTCCCCACTGTCAAACATTACATGCTTTCTATAATATGGCTCCCAATTCTTTTCTCCACTAAAGTCTTCCATAGATAAATAGAACGGTAAAATACAGACAGAAAACCTGAGTTTGAATTCTGGCTCTGGTCATTAGCTATGACCTTATATCTATAAAATATGGCTATTACACCTTCTCAAGATTGTGAGGCTTGCAATAAAGTATGCAGCAAAGTACTCTCACCTCTTCTACAAAGACCCCAACCATCCCAGAGGTTAATGATCGCTTTTTACATTATAAGCCCTTGTATTTACCACTTCTTTGTCACGATTTTATTATATGCATTGTCTCTCAACAACTGAGATATAAATCTATATGGAACTGAGACTACTGTATTGGTGTCCCTAGCATATAGCTGTGTCTTAGAGAAAAAAAGACACAAAAATACTTTTCAGAAGGATAATGATGTCCACAAAGAGGAATAAAGTCTTTAATGTCAAGAATCATGGCCCATTATACTATAGATCAAATAATATCATTTATATTGTTTTTATGGGAAACCTGATTCTAAATTCCAACTGTGAAATGCCAGAAACATCATCTACCCCAGAAAATATATCAGGATTTCTCAAAATATGGTCTGTAGATTGATATTAGGCAAACTGTTTCCGTTCACAACAGGATAGGAAATAAGAATTAGACTTCAGAAATTTTATGGCAATTTAGCAGTGTCATACATCAACAGTGTGATCAGTATTTACAAAAGTATCAATCCAAAGAGACTGAAAATAAAAACAAAAACATGATCCTTTACCACAGATGTTCTAAGACACCCTGGTTTAAATGGTACATTATGTCCTACACATTCAGCCAAAACTTAAAAAGTAACTTTGGAAAATTAAAAAGTAAAGGAAAAACAACAACAACAAAAACCCCATAAACAAAACCCATGGTAATTTTGGGAACGTGGCTTGCTTTGCACAAATCCAAAATCTCACCTACCTAAAAAAAGTAAACACTTTCACGTGCACTTAGAATAAAGTGTAATAATGAGACCCAGTTGACCCCTTCCATAGGTAGCTTCAATCAAGGAAAAAAGGTAACGTTTTCTTTCCCTTCCTGATTCACCTCTTGTGATTATGGTATCCACATCTTGACTGGTTAACTGGATCAAAGAAGGGAAGGAAAAGAAACACAGAAGGTTGGTCGGGCCTAGCTGAGGCTCCACAAGATCCAGCTTAGATGATTAGGATAAGATATCAGATAAGGATGTGGTTCATCCACCTGATGCATTTTCTGTTCCTATCTTCTCAGGAAGTAAGCAATATAGCAATAGGAAACTCAATGGGGAATTTGAAATTTTGAGATACTATATTCCAAGTACAAACATCAACAGTTTAAAGACACTCTGCAGAGTGAGGTTAAGTAAATTCATGACTAACATTTTGAAACAAGATTCATGAAGGAACCTCAATTTTCAAGGAAAAAAAAAAAAAGATTCCACAGAGGGACCAGAGTTTTTATGATGGAAAGAAACCAAGATTAGTGCCTCTAAATTTGTACCCATTAATCTCATAATATCAGGTATAAGATTTTCTTTCTAAGATCATGCCTGTATTATCTCAAAACAGGACAAGTTTAACAATAAGTTATATGGCATCTACAATAGCAGATGTTAACTACCGAACTTTTCTTACATGTTTTATCCTTTGATATATAAAGGAATTATTACAAACCCAAAGATTATATAAGTAGGAAATTTCCAGAAAAACTGTTCTTGAACACTCTGGTTTTAAGAATCAGATGTACTCAGTGGCAACTGGTAAGACAGCTTCAGGAACAGGTATGAAAAAAAGAAATTTATGGCCCAGGTTCTGAAAAAATAACTAAATGTCAAGAGTAGAAAGATGCCAATTGCAAAATAACTTCAAAACTTGTATTCAAGACTGAATTGTTGGGAAAAAAAAGAGGAGGGAAGACAATCAGATCTCACTAATGTAGAAATGACATGACCAACTTAACAAGCAGCCTGAAGTTTAAAAGAACACAGCTGAATCTACAAGAGAGGCTGGGGAAACACCATTAATGAAATACTTCTAATTAAAATAACTTAACGGATTTATTAGGATAAAGACCAACATTTTTAAACAGTCTACAAGGCTCTGCATAATCTAGCCATGGTCTTCTGCTCCAGCCTCATCTCATGACACTCTCCCCAGACTCTGGCCTCTTTTTAAGAGAGTTCCTTAAATGACAATATATTTTTTTTACCTAGAACCACCTGCCTGCTCACCCTCCCTTCCCATTTTTACTCCTATATTCACCTTGCAAATCTCAACTCATTTATTCAGGGAAGTTTTCCCAACCTATCCCTATTCCCAAATCCAATACCTCAAACAAGAACCAGTTCTGCTTTATATACACTCACAGTTTCCCTATACTTTTCTTTCACAGCATTTATTTTATAATTATATTATATGATTATGTCTTTTTTCAACCTAAAACTAAGCTCTATGTAGGCAGGGGTCTTCATCTGTTTTGTTCACTATACATATCCCAGGGCTTAGTACAGCACCTGGAACATGATAAAATAAGGGAATGGGAATCCATACAAGGTCCAGAACTTGTATAATACAAAAGATGTTTATAATGTAGGGCCAAAAAAAAAAAAACCACAAAAGATACTTTGCCCTGCCAAACTACTAAGAACACAGGTTTGAAAATATCCCTACCAAAGTTCTAGTTTAGGTATCTTGGGAGGGGACTTCTCCAGCAACTAACAGTGGGCCGAGAATGGAAGGGGAATAAGAGGAAGAAAGAAAAGAGAAATTGTGCTCCTCATTTGGCCCCAGGAAACACTTTTGGAGGCAACTCCCAATTTGGAAATCTTTTCACGATGCATTTCAATCAATGGAGATGTTCTAGAAGTCAGGAGTTATGAGTACAAAATCCTAAAATTGGAAGGATTGATAGCACAAGAAACCCTCACGATCCTGCTAGGTTGGAATACTACAGAAAGGCAAGAGATTTGTTTTATAAGCCATATTCCACAATAAATTGAAACTGGAGTAA
This sequence comes from Tolypeutes matacus, assembly GCA_026826555.1. Classification (NCBI taxonomy): domain Eukaryota; kingdom Metazoa; phylum Chordata; class Mammalia; order Cingulata; family Chlamyphoridae; genus Tolypeutes; species Tolypeutes matacus. Next base: position 21,154,839 of record JAKSZT010054055.1, read on the forward strand.
AGAAATTATAACAGTGAGGTGGAGCTAGTGGCCACTAGATGCTTTCAGGGCAGGAAGAGGAAGGGCAGTTGTAATACAGAGGTTTTTTTCAAGACTCGGGGGTTGTCCTGAGTGATGTTGCGCAACGGATATAGGCCATTTTACATCAGCATATACCATGCAGAACCGTGTGGGAAAGAGTGTGGTCTACGATGTGAACTGCGGTCTATGCTTAGTGGCAAAGCCCCAGAATGTGTATATCCATTGCAGGTGATGTGCCACACTAATGAAAGATGTTTATGTGGGATGTTATGGGAGATGTGGGAGGTGGGGAACATGGGAATCCCTGTAATTTCTGTGTAACATTTAGGTAATCTAAGCACCTTTTACCAAGAATTAAAAAAAAAAAAAAAAATTCAAACTGGAGTACCAGGAACAAGAGCTTGAGAGGATATAGGCACTACATCAGACATTCTAGAAAGAAAATAAAGATACTTTAAATATATATATAATCACACCAAAATGGCAATGACAGACATCAGGAAAAATCTGGGACAAGTGGTGATACTACTATATCTAAAATTTACTAACTGCTTAGAAACTTTCTGAAGATACTCTACAAGAAAAGAAACAATGTACATAGATGGTAGGTTCTATTCTTGAGTTTTAAGGTTACAAATGACAATTATAGTCATAACTTGACCTTAAAAAAGTAAAAGCTCATGGTCTTCCTTTTTCTTTTTTTCTATCATTTCCTGCCCCTAATTTTCTACAATTACCTGTGATCAGTAAAACAACTGTAGAGCTAGATTATAAAATACATAAAAGATCCTAGAATACCAACTTCTTTTGCACAGGATAATGTTATGAATTTGGCTTAGTCTGTAGTCACTAAAAATGTTTTTTTTTTTCTTTTTCTTTTCTTTTGAGGTACCAGGGCCAGGAATTGAACTCTGGATCTCTTATGTGGGAAGCTGGTGCTCAACTATTGATCTACATGGGCTCCCCAAAATGTTATATTTTTGACATTTGGTTGTTCTAACTTTTAGGCTGTAACACAATGATATTCTGTATATCTTGATATTCTCTAGGAACTTTGAGGAATGAAATACACTGGGCTTAGAAGTTGAAAATTACAACTTTGGGAGTGCTGAAAGAACATAATTTATAGTGGGAGACTCCCAGACTACAGCTGTTGAACAAATCAATGATCCAATCAAACTGAACGAGATGACACAGAATAAGAATGTAGGAAAAAGAGTGAGGCCTTTGTACATGATTTAGGATTTTAATTTCTATTAGTTAATGCCTTATTCTCCCTTAAGAAAGAATTTAACAAATTTTACAAGCTAAGTTTTATAGTGCTGCAATATATATTGGTGTCTAGGGTACTTCTTATGACCCTGTGAGGTAAGTTTAGTAGAATAATAATATGATTAAGCCTAATATAAGATGAGAAATATATTGAAATATCTTTAATATAGCATCTTAGGGTAAATTTAAAATGAAGCAATTTCCCAATTCATTTTAGTGCCTTTGGAAGTAACATTGAGATATCCACGAAATATCTTGGGGGGTTAAAATGGCCAACTCACTGGTCCCAGATGTACCCAAAGGATTGAAAATGTTACCTTCCAAAACTACCAGAATGTATTTTATATAACCCTCTGGTGTTTCTGTGAGTTGGTTAACAACACTATAGTACTGGCCTACCTGTTGACACTGGGTTAAAGGAACAAAATATACTAGGGGAATGATTTTCCAGAAGGAACTGGCTAGTAAAACCTATTTCCGTCAAAACACATATTATAAGGAAAAAGCTCTATATTTATCAAAGCCAATGTCACAATAAGATAATAGTGGGGTTTAGCAGTGATGAAGATGAAGAAAAGAGTCAAACTTCCTTTTTCTTCTTGCTTCATTCATCCTTCTCATTTGGACCCGAAAAGGCCTGGAGGGCAAACTAGCAAGATGGTCAGTAGGAAAGAAGCAGGAAAGCAGCAGCAGATCAGGCTCTCATTACAGTCTATACCTTAAGTAAAAAAATGCCTGGAGGATCCCATGAGCCCTGTCCAGGATACATGACCAAACAAGAACCTGGAATAGAAATTCAAGCATAGAATAGAATGTGCAACCACTGAGAGTATTCTCAGTCATAACTTGTAAGGTTCTTCTTGGGCAGTTGTAGACAAGAGTAGATAAAGACTTGGGATCTTGGCTTCTAAAATGGACTAACACAGCTTAAATAAGTTGGGAACTGCCTGGACATGAAATACAAATTATATTTCAGTCCTACAAGATTGCGAGATAGAAAAGAAGAAGTGAGATTGTGCAAAATCCCCTAATTCAAAAGTCAAACTTAAAAGGACTGCAAAGATGAAAATTTCATTAAAAGTCACTAAAACAATCAGAAACCATAAATGAGACAGCATTAGACCAATATATATCCTAATCTAAATTGGTAATGTGATTAAAAGAGAAAGAAAAATACATTCTGGCAATTTTTCCAACTCCAATTTTTTAAAAATCTAGAATTTTTGGTTTTCAAAAAAAATAGTCAACGAATGAACATAAAAATAGTCAATGAATGAACAAATACCACCCAAGTTCCTGTTTGTCTTTAGAATAGTATTCAACTTTCTCTAGTATTCCTATCAAAGAATAAATGCAAACACAGTGTCTAGAGTAGGCAGATATTTGGCTGGCCAGAATATTTAGGGATTATTTTTAGGTATCACATTTGAAAACAGACAATAAGATTCTATCCAAAAAGGGACTACTCATGTAAGGAAACATTCTTCAAATATAAAATTTAGGCACATTTTGCTTCAAAGACTCAAATGAGGGAAAGGACAAGATGGATAAAAAAAAACAGAGCCTCTTTGATATTTGAAGACGATTACTTAGAAGAGATGTAATGTTGTGAAGCACCTACCACAGCACCTAGCGAGCCTCTTTCCCTACTTAAATGAGGTTGTAGGATTAAGACGGACTGCAAAAGTTACAAAGATTCAAAATGCAAGAAACTGGTAATAGAGATAAACAATAATGAAAACTGCCTTACAAAACAGTGAGTTATCCAACATTGGAGGCTTCAAGCTGAGGCTTAAAGACTCTCTGCCAATGATGCTGTAGAAGGAATTCCTGATTCGTGTACAAGTTTGGACCAAATGACCTCTAAGGTTCCTTCTAACTCCTTATGATATCAACGTGATCACCAGGGAAATGATCACTACAATTTTTCCTCTTTCCTCAAGTATTATCACTTAATGTAAACTAATAGGTTATCATCTTACCTATGAGATTCTTGCTCTCCTTTCATTTTCTCTACTTTTGATAACATATCATCAACTTTAAATGTTTTCCTGGAAGAAACAGATAAACAAAATAATCACTTCTCAACTGGGAAAAACAAACAAATTATACTTTATTGTCACTGTAATAGGCAAGATGGAAATCTGATTTTGATTTTTATTAAGATAAATTATGGATGGTTAGCCACAACAATGAGTACTTTTGAGGAAGTCTAAGTTACAGTAAAGGAGCCAAGCTTTCAAGGCCCATCTGAAATGCTAACTTTTTCATGAAACCTTTTGCAATTATTTCCAACCTTGAGTGATTTCTCCTTACCCATGACACTTAGTTAATATTGTGATAGTCTCTGACATAAGAAAACTTGTATAAATATTTTATTTTTCTTACTAGATTATAAGCTCCTAGGCCAGAGATTGCTTTCCTACAAAAAAACAAAAACAAAAACAAGTAGTGCTTGGCATAGTACCTTATACTTGGTAGCTATTCAAGCATCTGTTGAACTGAGCCAAACAAATGCAAAATATGTATATTTTGAAACAGCCATATTTCTATAAGTAACCTGACAAATATGTACTGACACCATCATATAAAAATGGATATTCTACAAAACATATCAGAAGTTCACAAGACAACCTCAAAGACTGTCATATTAAAGAGATGGCTGGGAGGCGGCTGTGGCTCAATCAGTGGGGCTCCCGTTTACCATATGGGAGGCCCCGGGTTCGGTTCCCAGGGCCTCCTGGTGAGGGCGGGCCCGCTCGCACGGCGTGGTTGGCTGACCCAGCGAGCACAAGCAGCAAGGGGGGGATAAATGAATAAATAAATAAAAAAAGAGATGGCTGTCATCACCATGAAGACTTTGAAGTTTAAGGGACATACCCATAATATCATAAAATTATCGGCATTTAATTTGACAAGTTTAAGAGAAAAAAGTAAATTTTTCCACAAAATAGAAACTTAAATTAAGAGCAACCTTCCCAAACAATAAAAGAATGAATGGACACTAAAACAATCCTCATCTTACTTCTAAAAGTGGTCTACTATATGTCCTAGAAATAGAGGCCAAAAATCTAGACCCACATATAATTTGTTAATTGGAAACAAATGTTTCTCTTTATACTAATATATTTTCTCCAAATTTAGAACCTCAAAAACTTAATTCATTCCACATTATTTACAAAGCTTGAAAGCAGACACCAGAAATTACCATTATGCTCATTCCTCAAAAAACAGCTATTGTACTCAACTACTACAATAAAAAATTACCAGCAGAGAAGTGTTAATATAAGTATGCTACAGTAAAATACTGATAGGAGGAGCAGAACTGATGCAATCTATGTTTTAGATGGTAAGAATAGCTTAAAAAAAAAAAGCTTCTCTCGGTACCGAGTTTCTGAAAACAATATTAAAGTTTCATCCAACAGAACATAGTAAGAAGTACTTTATGAAGGATGACAACATATTTTCAATCTCCACAGGTAAGAGAGAAGAGAGAAGAAAAAGGTAGGACTCTTCTAGGCTAGTTACAAATAATTTTTCAATATAAATATGAGAGGCAATTTAGGGCAAGCCGTGAAATTACCGGAATCTTTTTTTTTTTTTTTTTTTAGATTTATTTATTTATTTATTCATTTATTCCCCCCTTTGCTGCCTGTGCTCGCTGGGTCAGCCAACCACGCCATGCGGGCGGGCTGCCCCCACCAGGAGGCCCCGGGAACCAAACCTGGGGCCTCCCACATGGCAAACGGGAGCCCCACTGATTGAGCCACAGCCGCCTCCCTGGAATCTTTTAAGAATAATATGTTTATCTTTATGTAATGATTAAGAAGGAAGAAAGGTAGGAGTATAAAGCCCAACTATTGTAAAGTTGTGCAGAGGTGCACAGGAGAATTGAATAATTAATAACAATTATAAAGTTGTGCACAGAAGTGCATAGGAGAATTGAATAACTAACAACCACTTGAAATAGATAAGATCATAAAGGCAACCCAGCCTTCCTTAGGAAAAAAACAAAACAAACCAATCACATAAGCAACTACATAAAAATTGCCTCTCCCACAACATCAATTTTTTTTTCCCTTTAGAAATATACTGCTACTGTAGCTCAGATTTAACAAGGGAAATAGTTACCAACAAAAGATCACCAGAAAGAAGATTTTAAAAATTCAATTTCAGGAAATTTTCTTGGGAGGGTTCAGAAACAGCTCACAAAAATGGATTCAATAAAAGATGCCCTTCTCTTCACCTATATTTCTACTGTGTCAGTAAAGTGTGAGCCTATAGAATTTGAATACTTCTATGAAGTAAGACTAAAGTACAAAGCCAGTCTAACAAATATACCAGAATAGGTACAACTGAATGCATGATTTCAAAGGAAGTGACATGCTTATTCCAACAATGGATATTACATTATTCTAATACTGAAAAAGGAGTCCCAAAAACATTTTGAGCAAAGGCACAGTACTGCACGCAATTTTATAAAAGAAGGAGTTCCAAAAACACTTAGAACAGAGAACATAATCACTGGGGTAAATGCCATCTTCCAAAGTCATCAAATACTTTGAAGAGGCAGCACTAATTTGAAGATATATGTTGCAGAATAATTGTTAAAAATTACTCCTCTTGTATAGAGCAAGCATATAAAGGACAATTAAGTGATTACTATGCATTTTTTTTTTTTTTTTTTTTTTAAACTAGGCTCATCCTTTTATTTTATTTTATTTATTTTATTTTTTTATTTTACCGGGAGGTCCCAGGGATTGAACCCAGGTCCCTCCATATGGGAGACGGACGCCCAACCATTTGAGCCACATCTGCCCCCCTACTATGCACTTTTGTATGGAATTAAATTAAGTGGGATCTGTAAATTTCTTGACTGGCAAACTGGTTCAAAACCCCAAAGCCATGTTTTTTTAAGCTAAAGGATAGTAAGGAAGAAAATCAGCTTCTACTACTAAACATTTTAAATTGCCTCTATCCACTGGCAGACAACAGAAAAGTATCCCACAATGAAAAAGTCAATCAGTCTAATAAACATGTAGAAAAAGGAACTTAAGATTTTCAAATATGTACTTTTTAATGCAATTATGGATTAACTCAAAGTTATTTTTAAATAGCTTAGTTACTTCTAAGATTAAAATCCAAAAGCATTCTATATACAGATAAACTGATCTTTCACATTAAAAACTGTTAAAGAAAAAAGTTTAATCAAATTCTTCTAGTTTTACAGAATAGATAAAAAGTTGACAAACTATGATCTGTGGGACAAATTCGGCCTGCCACCTGTTTTTGTACAGCCCACAAGGTAATAATGGTTTTTACAGATCAACATTTGCAATCAATTTGATGACAGAGAACACTAACCCTGAATCCCAGTTAAATGAAATGTTATCTCCTTCCAAGAAAGAAAAGAAGAAAGAAAAGAAAAGAAAAGGTCAGTCCACCGTTCTCACTAGTGGTTTTTTTATTATATAAAATTGTACCCAATTATTATCATATTTTGAATTTCATCAATAAAAAATTTGTAGATGTTTGCTCTTTTTTAATGTAAGTACCTACATTATATCCTCAATTTTCTCTCCTGGCCCACAAAGCCTGAAATATTTATTATCTGGTCCTTTATAGAAAAAAATCTGCTGTCCCTTGACAGAGATCAAATAATGGAGTACACAGATAAAGAGATGACAAATCTATTACCTAATTCATTACTTCTTTCCTACTTATAGGTGCTTGGCAAGTTCTACCTATTAAATGCAATATTCTCATTTTAGATTCAGAAAGAATGCCAGAAGATATATAGTTTTAATACTTCAATGCTTGAAAAATACACCTAGATACTACTACAAAGCTCAAGTATGTCTTGCTATAGAAAATGTAATGCCTACCTAGCAACCAGGACCCCTCCAAGCAGCTTAGTTTCAAAGGCTATTCAGAAAGCTTAAATGGTTTTTCAAAGTCAAGACCATATTATCAAAACTGAATGCTTAAAAGAAAGTTTCCTCCTTTAAATTTAAACTTCATCATTTGATATCCTCAATAAATACAATCATCAACCTATGACAGGAAACTGGCATCCCATGTTATTATATAAGTGCTAAATGTTACAAAGCAAAAATAAGCTCTGCCCCAAACCTCTGACTTTAAGATCAGATGATTAAAAAGATCTCTTGTTTTTACAAGAACTCTCATCCTATCAAATTCAAAAGTATTCACCCTTCAGGAAAACCATCAGAAAACCATCATCTAAGATATAAAATGAGACTTTGTGAAACTACCATTACAGGAGCTAAATCGTTATTGTTCAACATCTAACAAATATTCAAAAATTAACTGTTAAATAACTAGTGGCACAGGGTAAAAACATGAGTAAGTAAAAACATTTTATTTATTTCAGTACTAAATCATTTCTATTAGGAAAGAATTTTGGTAAGAAACTGGGACTTGCAAAACTGATACTATTAAAAATCACTTTCTAACTAATTCAACCAGTCACTCTTCTACCTCAGTTTTCATATTTAATCTTTTACTAGAAATAGTAATTTAAAAGAAAACTTTAACATGATTTGATCAGCTTGAAATAAGATTCATAAAATGTACCTTTTGATGTTTGTTCTGGAGTTTCGATGAGACATATAAGTAAGAGTTCTGTGCAAAAATATTGGCTATAAAAAAAGTTTAAAATATTAAAATTAAATATAGATGAAACCTAAGGAAAAAATATATTGATGAATTTGCTTGATTACTTACTGCTATGAGATTTCGAGTTCGAAGAAATCTATAGATCTGTGTTGGTTCTAGGTACAGGGAACAAAATTCAAATATTATTGAAATTTACTTATCACTTAACTTGTTAGAAAAAACACCAACCCAGCCCATGTTAAAACCAATATAACTTGATCACCTGTTAGGGAAATCATGTACTATTTACATGCAAAAAAATCAGAATGTACATTAAGATCAAAATACATCCAATCTATGGCATACATTCACAAAATTTATCTATGTTGATTTTATATTTGAGGTTTTCTACAATCTTGTTCTTAAACCTTCCATTTCTAGGGTAGTTATTGTTTAAACTAGTCTGTGTGTAGAATTTAAGAGGCAGTTAAACTGACTTAACTAATTTATTTTAACCCATCTCCTTCCAAAAAGTAGCTGAAATGAGGTAGCTGAATTCAGCGAAAGAACTACTTATTTGATGCCAAACAAGATGAAATTTTCACTTTTTAACTGGTCATTTTTTAAACGTATATAGCAGTCAACCAAAATGGAATGAAACAGTTTCCTAGGTATGCTAAAACAGATATGTTAAAAGTCAGTCAATATTAAAGCGATCTCTTAAGAGACACTAAATTTGACTGTAGCTAAAATTCTCAATGAATATTTCTGATTACAGTTTAAATTTATATATATTTGCTCAATGTAAATACTACCTCAATATGAAAATACCACCTCAGCACGTATTTGTTTAGTAATTGACAGATCCCAAACAGTCTTTTTAAGCTGAGTTTAGTTAAAATTTAATTTGCTACAAGGGACTTAGGGTATAGATGGAAAATATTTTAAATTTACCATAGTATATAAATGAACTATTAATATCATGTGTGTGTTTTTTTTAAACAAAGCAGTATCAAAATGAACTAACCATGAATTGCTCTATTAGTAATTACATCAAAGCATGTAAACTTCCCAGAAATAAGAACCATATTAAAGAAGCAAGTTGTTTATGACCAGACCCAGCTCTTAGTAACAGCTGACTTCTAGACGAACTCATCAGAAAGCAAATAGTTAAAACTTTATTGGAGGATTTGTCTGCCCCTAATATTTAGAAATAATTTTTAAAATTTCCACTTACTCTTCTGTTAAATTTCAAATGTTGGTCATTTTAGAAAGGGGTACAAATATGTTTGTTGTCACCACTGCCCTTTAGTTCTCCACCATATTTTCATTTAATCCTCCCTAGATTTCTGAAGGTAAATTAAATAAAAATAAGGAAAATGTGAATCTCTCTCTCAAGCAGATTCAATATTCGTTTCAATAAAAACTGAAATTCCTTGTATTAAATTCCAATTAGAATTTCATGAAGCACTAATGAGAGAGAATGAAGGAACAATGTAATACGTCTTTCCAAGCACAGCTGATACCATGCCCTTAACATATGCCACGGTAAAATTGTAAATAAAGACATTCGGCGATAGAGGCAAGTTTATTCAAGTTTCTGTAAGATATTTACATTAAAAATCACCCAAATTATAATATTCACCCAAAAGTAAAAAGGCAAACAATCAGGATATAACATTCATTAAAGAATAGTTAGGATTATTCACAGTCGTGCTTTTTAAAAATAAATTCTATTGTTTGTTTCACAGATACCATGCTCCCTTTTCCAAATAAGTCATAGTTTCGCCCTGGAAACAGACCTTAAAAACAGAAACTAAGTAAATATTCCGGAATTAAAACAAGCACAAGGAGAACTCTAGAGTTTTCTCCAAAGAAATAAGATGCTTAAACACTCCCTGTCTCAGTCTATGTATCCATAAAATGGGTCGATAGATTCGAAAACATTTAAAGCATCAAAAAGGGGCCATGTTAACATGCAGCACCAAGTTGGTGCGAAAGCATTTCAGACTAATGACAATTTGGTCGGTTTTGCTGCACTGATCTCTTCAAAGGTTTAATTTTGCTCCTCAAAATCTACAACCGAAACCCCTGTACTTCTGGAGTACGAAAGATAACATGAACGAGTCTTGGGATTTGACTGCATCCTCAGTTCAAAACTGTAATCTCATCTAAAAGAAGCCTGCTCTTAACGTGGGGCCCCATTGCCTACCCTCTCATGTAAACCTTCGGGGAGTCCAGAACCTACCCCAGAGCCCTTCTTACACCTCCCCAAAAGGCCCGACACTTCGGAGCCCCTTAAGCCGCAATTCCTGAAGGAAGAGTATCCCCCCTCGATTTCTCGTTCTACTCCCAAAATCAAGTCGACTCCTGGAGAGGAAAGGGGGCCCAGCAGGAATGCCCCGTCCCCCTAATGCTGGACTAGGTACATATTCCTGCCCTCGAAGCTTCATACACACTCACTCTCAAAGGCCTGGAGAAAAAGCTCGTGGTCAGCCTGGACGTGCTCCATTTTCGGCTTCTTCACCGGTAACACCGCGGCCCCTGCCGCTGCCGCCGCGGAGGAGGAGGAGGAGGCCGAGTAACTGCCGCCGCCTCCACAGCCCCCGCCGCTGGATTTGCCGCCCGAAGCCGTCGCCGCCGCCACCGCAGCCGAACCCCCGAAGCCGCCTCCCCCGGACCCCGCGCTGGGCCCCGAGCCGCCCCCTCCCCCACCGCCGTGCTTCTGCGGCGCCATCGCGGTTCCTGCCTCCTCCCCCCGCCAGCTACCCGCCGGGCGGCCCCGGAGAGTAAGCGCCTGCAATACCAACCGCTCGCCCCAGCAGGCTCCGGCGGACCGAGGGGGGAAGGAGGAGTGAGGGGAGGAGAGGGGAAGGGAAGGGAGGAGGAGAGGAGGGAAGGAGGGAGGAAAAAAAAGTGTCTCCTCCTCAGAGCCCCGCTCCACTCGGGAGGCCTCTCACCCTACCCTGGCCTCGCTCCGCCCATTTCCCCGCCCGGCGTTCTGATTGGCCGGCGGGAGAGCGCGCCGCCTGGCCGCTCTGCCCGTTGGCCCGTGGATTCCCCCATCAGTCACACGGAGGCGCTTCTCGCCGAAGCTTGGCTTGGTTGGCCCGTGCGCGCTGCCGATCGCGGGCCCGGCCGCTTCTTTGAACTGAATTCGCGGGAAAATTAGGGGTCGGAGCGGCCTTCCTGCTGGCCCCGGTGCATTGTGGGGAGAGAGGGACCCAGTGAGCCGCTTAGGGAGCGGTTTTTAGCCCTCTTCGCTTCGTCAGTCACCGCCCCCAGGGGAGTACAGGACCCCTGAAGAGAGGCGGGCCTGTGAGGGACTGGGGACGAAGGGCCTATTAGATGAACTGAGATCAATCCTCTACGGCTCCTCGAGTCTCTAACTTCACTGGAAGGTGCCTGCCTTGGGGCTGGTGTGCCTGCCTTGGGGCTGGTGTGCCCATGGTCTGTCGCTTCTCATCTGAGGGGCCCCCAGGGTGACGGTCTCGTTATCTGTCCCCTCGTCACCACGAGCCTAAAATCACCCGTGGCTGAATCGCACCCAGCAAAACCCTTGAGAAGACTAGGGTCATCCAAGGGGTTGAGGCCGTTGCCTTAGCACGCGACGGTGCTCCATCAAAGGCAGCGATTTATATTTTAGCAGGACTTTTCTATAAAAATGAGGAAAACGATTTCCTGTAGATGCTGTGAAGCTTCTGCATCGTTATTGAGAAAGGCAGTGGCTTCTCAACATGATGGAAGCCAAGTCTAGATAATTTAACCCGTACCATCCTCCGACACTCTAAGAGTGGTCAGAGGGATAAACGGCTATTTCTTAGGTAGAAGTACATTCCCCCTTCTTGAGAAGTTATTCATTTTACTCTTAAACACTTAGGGAATCAGCTTTGCACGGAACTTGCTTAAAAAGATAATTGCATAGGCCCGCTTCAGTTTTCTGGTACAGACGTGGTTTGGAGTTGTGCCAATACTCTTAAAAGATTTGAATTTCAGGTTGGACAAGATGATTTCTAAAGGTGACCTTCCAATACAAATCCTGTGAGCTTATATTTAAAATGAAACAGTATCTTCAAAAATCCACAAAGAACTATTTTATATTTTCAGTATGAAAATTTTTCTATCATTTTTCAAATGTCTGCTCTGAATCTTTTATAAGTTAAATTGCAAAACAATGTTTACAGAACAATTAGCTTTGGGAATGGTTATTCAAATTGTTTACAAAATAAATAGCTGTGGGATAGTTATTCAAATAACTGAAGTACCGACTTTATCAAAGCATTTACTACTGTTAAGATAGTGAGCTCTACAAATGTTGCCTTTAATGTAAATTTTGGTAATTTGGGAGCAGCATCTCTTATCTGAAATTAGATATACCTGTTCCTGATTTTTAAGTAAATCCTATATTTTATATTCAGATCAGTGATTAGGCAGACAAAAAGTTCAGTATGCTTTCTTGTCTATTTTTTTATTTTATTTTAAGATTTGTTTTATTTATTTATTTCTCCCCACCCCTTGTTGTTTGCACCTGCTGTGTCTGTTCGTCTTCCTTTTAGGAGGAACCTGAATGAACCTGGGACCTCCCATGTGGTAGGTGGGAGCTCAATCTCTTGAGCCACATCTGCTTCCTTGCTGTCTATTCTTTGTACTCCGTTTTTTTTTTTTTAAACTTCCCTCCACCAAACAGATTTTTCTCTTTTAGATTACTGAAGTAAACCTTCTCTGATTAATGCCACCCCACAGAGGCTTGTGGTATTTAGAAGTCGGTAAACTGCTGGTCTTCTGATTTGCAAGGTTAGAAAATGAGGTTTATCAATTCAGTCAGGTCTGGAGAATTAAATGATAATAAGTAAATCAGAGAATATCAGTTCATAGCCAAGAATACTAATTTATTAATTAACAATAAATATAAATGACAAAATAACCAGTCTTTATCATTTGTATGGGGTTTTCCGTTTTTTTTTGTTTTGTTTTGTTTTGTTTTGTTTTGTTTTTGAGGGGGAGATAGACTCAAAGAAAAAAGACCTAGTCATATATTATCACAAATCGATCTTGAACAGAGAAATGGAGTTAAGGGTTGTTTGTTTTTGCCGTCATTCTGTGTCTGGAATTAATCTGTAAACTCATAGAAAGCAAAGGCCATCATCCATTTCTTTTATATTTCGTAGCACATGGCTAAATATGTGTACAAGGAAAATGGACTAGCAATCCTTTTAAAACTTTAACGTTATCAGTATGCTTTTGTGTATATTATCGCACTTTTTCCTAATGTCCCTATCAAGCTAATATTCCCATTTTACAACTGAGAAAATGGACTCAGAGAGGTTAAGTGACTTGCTCATTTTAGTGGCAGAACTGTAACTTGAACCCAGGTTTTTTTCTAGCTCCAATTTCTATGCTCTTTTTGCAATCTGAATAAAGTAATCCTTAGTAGAGTACCTCAAACTGTTTTTTGTTTGTTTTTTAAAATGGAGGCCACCTAACTTCCCTTACCAAAAAAAAATCTGTTTTTACTCTTCCCTCTTTCTCACTATTATCCACTCTTTGATTAGTATCCCTACTTTGCCTTACACATACTTCTATGCTGTTTTTTTTTCCTTTTTTAAAAAAAACCTTTTTTGTGTGATGGATCCTTTTGGCAGTCTGGTAAAGACTTTGGACTCCTTCTTTTAAATGCATAAACATAAAATATATTGGATTATAAAGGAAACATTACAATAAAATATCATTATCAAAATAGTAAAAAAAGCCCACGACTGTAATATGTAATATAGGTGCTTATTTATGAATGTACATTCATAGTTTCAGATAAGTCTCATACCTATCATAATTTCAAAGTAGTGATGAGGGTAAATAATATTTTAAGATACCTGCAAGAACTGTAATGTGATATGAAAATATCTTTGATTTCACTTGATAACAAAGCCACAGGCACTGCTAACACTGGTTTGTTGCCAAAACTAGTAGTTGAAAAAGTGCTAAATTTCAGTTAGTTAGAGGTTAATGAAAATAAAGATGTAATTTTTTTCTCATCCAATTTCATGGACCCCGTGAATCCGATTCAAGTTAAGAATTCCTGCATTATAGCAGCAAGTCTTTTACTTTCTACTCTGCTGTAAGCTCTTGGGGGTAGAGATGATGGATGATTTGTCTTAGTAACAGTGGTGTCTATCACTGTGCCTGGCAGAGAATAGGGGCTCCTAAATGAGTCTTGATGAATGAGGATGGACACCAGTGCACAAATATAAATTATGGTAATAATGATTACGTGCTTATTATCTGCTAGGCAGTATTTTCAGTCTTTAACATTTTTAACATGTCCAGTCTTCACACAAACCCTCGGAAGTAGGTTTATCCCCATTTCATAGATGAGGAAACAACAGGAAGACCTGTTGGGAGTGGATGTGGCTCAGTGGTTGAGCACCAGCTTCCCACATATGAGGTCCTGGGTTAAATCCTTGGCTCTGGTATCTCAAAAAAAAAAAAAAAAAAAAAAAAAAAAGACTTGCTATGTAACTAGGTATGCGATGGAGCCAGGATTCTAACCCAAATAGTCTTGTCTCTAGAGCCTTTTTACTCCTAACCATCATGCCACAAAACTGATAGTTTAGAGTTATAAAATATTGCACATATCATTTCTAGATCAAGAAAGATCAGTATTTGTAAATATTGCCACTGATTTGCTGGAATTAATAATCATTAGCATTGAATGTAAAAAATAACCTGGGTACCAATTCTCCTTTTTAGTTGTACCCTTTCTTTCTATGCCCTCTCCACTCCCATCACTTTAAGATTGAGGACTAAGACTTTGCAAATAAACCATTGAATGCTATATCAGTTCCATTGGCTAATAAGTTCTGGAAAAAATGTAAATATATTTGATTAAAAAAAAAAAAAAAAAAGAATGGCCTCCAAATTAAGAGTAGTATCATTCCTAATGAAATGATAGCGTGAAGGAAGAATTTCAGCACTCCTATTTAAATCTTAAAACCAAGAGTTTACAAATTTTAATTTCCATTGTCTAGGAAAGAAAAACATGAGAACCGTGGAACCATTCACAATTATAGAGTTTTCATAATAAACCACTGATTTGTATGTGTGTTTATTTAGAGTTAACTAGATATAATAAGGATGGTAGTAAGCCCATAGTATGAACCCATGGGACAAGAAGAAACTTGACACTAATAACCTGAGGGAGATAAACCACCTGAGCCAAATTGGAAATATCTAAACCTGAATCGTGGAAGGCCTATATCTGGAGACAGATATTATGCCCATTTTTTAAAACTGCTAGACAGGTTGTTTTATATTTAATTTTAAATGAAAGGGGAAGTGAACTGACATTTACTGAGCATCCTATTTGTACAACAATCATATGTTAGTTACTATCATCAACTCCTCTTACACACATGTAAACTGAAGCTCAAGAGATTAAGGTAACTCTCCCACCGTCCCAGAGCATATAATGGGAAGAGACGGGATTTGAACCTGGTTACAGTGAACTCCAAAACCCATGTGTTTTCCAGTACAACAGAGATATTCAAGCAGTCTTCCTGGGAGCATCAGAGTTTCCGGAAGCTACCTCAGGGAAAAGGTGATGCTGGGATATGGTAAGCTCTGTACTCCCCACCCTTCTTCAGTCAAAGCTGTTTTGACTTTATCTATTTTGTAATTCATTTGAAAACAATAGCTCTGCTGGCTTTAAAATTTTTGTTTTTTAAAAATCACCGCATTATATTATGCTCCCTTCATAAGTCTGATAATGAGAAGCAATGAACTAAAAATGGCACTAAAAATGTATTCTGGGTTCCACTCACTTCAAAATTTGACACTATTAAAACAAACCTATAATGGGAGTAATGAAGATTACTTTGTTTCAAAGAAATGAAACATAGACGGAAAAAATCAGTCTGTGTATATTTCATGAAGGCCTTGCCCTGAAAAAATATTGTCTTGTTTAAAGTAATTTGCAATGATCACATAAGAGGTTAAGTATATGTTGAAAAAGAATCTTTAGGGATGATAGTTTGTCTCTTAGCTTGCAAATTCTGTGTAATTTAGGATGTTTCATTTATTTCATGGAAAAAAAAAAATCCTTGCCTACCTTACTCTAATCAAGATTTTATTTCTCCTTGCATAATATTCAAAACCGGTTCCTGAGGGGTCGGATGTGGCTCAACTGGTTGGGCGTCCATCTCCCATATGGAGGGACCCGGGTTCGATCCCCGGGACCTCCCGGTAAAAAAAAAAAAAAAAAAGAAAAGAAAAAAGAAAAAAAAAAAAAAACAAAACCGGTTCCTGAGAACATGTTGATATTAACTTACTCCATGTGGAACTTTTTTGCCTTCATATGCATAGCTTCCTATCTCGTAATTGGTAGGAGGTTCCCTCTGACTATGTAGTGACTTGAAGACTTGAAATTTGCTATGGATTCATTGAAAGACATTTTCATTTTCTATTCCCTGCAATTATTAGAACTCTAACAATTTTTGGCATGGAAGATTCTAACAACCTATTCATGTTACTACTTTGAGAAAGTTGGCACCTTCATGGTTGCACTGGATAAGAGAGGTGTCCTGAAGAGACTACAGAATGATTTAGCAGCTGTTTTTGATAGAACAACACAGGGTTTATATGTTGTCATTGGGATGGTTTGTACTTTATGAGCCTGGAAAAAGTTATTTGAGATTATAAAAGCATATAACAATAGACTTTTAGAATTCTGTAACCATTTTTCTATCATAGAGGCACTGCAAAAAGACAAAGGATTGAAGGATTTGTATAAAGATAAATTTTCCAATTTATCTTTAATTGATTTGATTGTACCAATCAAATTTTGATTGTATCAATCAAATTAAATTTTGATTGTATCAATCAAATTAACACACAGTCTGAGGGATTTTTATTCAGTTGGACTTTATTCAGAGGGCATTCTTTGAAGAGACTACTCTTAATAGGATATAAATGTTTCTGACTCTTTGTATTTTAAAAAATATTTTTTTCTTCAAGTTCCACTTTGTAAGGAAATTTAGGAGGAAGAAATTGGACTATGAATTAAGACTTGACTTGGTCATTAATTCACAGTCTGATTTTGAGAAGTTATTTAACTTCTATCTTAGTTTTTTCACATATAAAATGAAGGACTGATTTTATTCAATGCCTTTTTGGAAAGAAAAAAAAAACTGTAATTTTTACATTTCAAATCACTGAAAATAAAGTTCCTCATTAGTAGAAGATTGTTCCATATATCAATGTTCCTAAGGCACATCTCCGTAGAAAGGAGTAAAAGAGGTAAAAGAGTAAGAATTTTTAAAATAAAAATTAGCCATGGAGGAATATAAAGATCAAGAATATAAAGATCTAGGTTATTGTTAAAGTTATCACAGTTATTTAATTTCTAAGAAAAATCAGAGAATTCATCTTCCAGTATGCTAAAGTTAAATTTACACCAGTGTTACATTTTTTATAAAATTATAAAACTTGGATTCCACTTTTGGATCCTCAATGATCAAGAAAACAAAAGGCAAATGGTATTATCTTTCTTCCTCTAGGGATGAAAGAGGTTACAAATTCAGTTCAAAACATGTCAAATGATATGGAAGAGTGCCCAGCAAGAAAGTGAACTGTACAACCCGTGGATGAGGAATGCATGTATATATAGGAAGGGAAATAAAATAAAAAAGGAAAGTTTATATTGACTTATTATACAAGAATCTAAAAATTCTCTTTCACTAAGACAAAAATATCTGAAAAATATTTAGAGTAAAAAAAGATCTGAATGGCCTTCCAGGCCAGTTGTAGCCACACCATTTTTTGACCTGGGAGACTGCAAGGGGGCAAAAGAGAACCAACTCTCACCAACACCCTCTCTACTGACTGGAACTGGTTGTTTTTGTTTGTTTGTTTGTTTTTTAAAGATTTATTTTTATTTATTTGTTTATCCCCCCTTGCTGCTTGTGCTTGCTGTGTCCATTTGCCTTGCATTTTCCTGTGTCTGCTTCTCTCCCTTTGTTGCGTCATCTTGCTGCATCAGGTCACCACGCTGCGCAGGCCGTCACTCACCGAGCCGTATGGTCTGGCTTGCCTTCACCAGGAGGCCCTGGGAATCGAACCCGGGGCCTCCCATATGGTAAACGGGAGCTCAACCAACTGAGCCACAGCCACTTCCCCGGGACTGGTTGTTGAGGACACAGAGAGTCATGAAATTATTTCTTACCTGGGAAAAGGGAGGGGGCTGCTGGCAAAGGTTGGAGAACAACCTCTGAGAAAGTTTGATTTGAGAGGTTCTGAATAGCCTTGAGGCAGGATCACCTGTCACATTGTTGCAGTCCAGGTTTCAGCAAACACATTCCTACCAGGCTTTGAACTGAGAGGGCTGCGGAAAAGCACCATTTGCTGGCAGACCAAGAAAGAGTATGTGAGGAAATTAAAAGTAAATAAGGGGAAGCGAATCAGTAGGGCTCCCGTTTACCATATGGGAGGCCCCGGGTTTGGTTCCCGAGGCCTCCTGGTGGAGGCAAGCCCGCCCGCACGGCGTGGTTAGCTGACCCAGCGAGCACAAGCAGCAAGGGGGGGATAAATGAATAAATAAATAAAATATTAAAAAAAAAAAAAATAAGTAAGAGAGGCTTTTTCTGGCCTTTATAGCTTTCCTTCTCAAGGCCCTAGAAAGCAGGTCTGCAAACCATTACTGGGTCCATGGCCTGGATTTGAGCAACTAAACAGGGATAATCCTAAAGAGCTAGGACAGGTTGAACCAAGAATCAAAGAACCAGTAGTAAGACAGCCTCTGGCAACTAAATCCCTATAAAAAAGAGAGTAATTGAGCATCTGAGTAAACTCGCCGTCATAATCAGGTGCCTAGACATCAGCAAAAAATTATAAGCTATACTAAGAAAATGGAAGAAATGGTCCAAGCAGAGGAATATAACAAAGCCCCAGATGACATACAGGATTTGAGACAATTAATCAACAAGATTCATACAAATCTCCTAAATCAAATCAATGAGTTGAATGGCTAAAGAGTTAAATGACATCAAGACATTGACGGGAAGCTCAAGCCATTAAGCTCCCGTTTATCATATGGAGGACCTAGGTTCGATCCACAGGACCTCCTGGTTAAAAAAAAGAAAAGAAAAAAGACATCCCAGACCTGCGCATGAGGCGCAGGCCCTTGTGTGGCGCGGGGAGGCTCAGGCCACCATGCGCTGTAGCAACGCACCAAAAAGATGATCATGCAACCAGATAGAAAAAAAAAAGGAAGACATTGAGGGAAGTGAATGTGGCTCAAGCAGTTGGGCACCTGCTTACCACATAGGAGGTCCTGGGTTCAGTTCCCAGAGTCTCCTAAAGAAGATGAGCAAGACAGCAAGCTGACGTGACAGGCTGGCACAGCAATCTAACACAAAAAGATGATGCAACACGATGATGCAATGAGGAGACACAATGAGGAAGCATAATGAGAGACATAGTAAGCAGGGAACAGAGGTGGCTCAAGCAATTGGGTACCTCCCTCTCACATGGAGGTCCTGAGTTCATTAAAAGAAGATGAATACACAACAAACAGACAGCAAGCCCCAAAAACGAGGGGGGGGGAATAAATAAATAAATAAAATTAAAAAAAAAAAAAAAAGACATTGAGTGAGCACAAAGAAGAATTTGAAATCCTCAATAGAAAACTAACAGAGTTTATGGGAATGAAAGACACAATATGTAGGAAGTAGATGTGGTTCAAGCGATTGGGCTTCTGTCTACCATATAGGAGGTCCAGGGTTTGATTCCTGGGGCCTCCTGGTGGAGGCAAACTGGCCCATGCAGCAAGCTAGCCCAAGTGGAGAGCTGGCCAATGCAGAGTGCTGGTCCATGCAGGAGTGCTGACCCGTGCAGGAGTGTTGGCCCGAGCAGAGTGCTGGCCCGCCCGGAGAGCTGGCGCAGCAAGATGACGCACAAAAAGAGACACAGAGGAGAAACAATAAGAGACACAGCAGACCAGGGAGCTGAGGTCACGCAAGAGATTGAGCACCTCTTTCTCTCTGGAAGGTCCCAGGATTGGTTCCCGTGCTGCCTAAAGAGAAGACAAGCAGACACAGAAGACCACACAACAAATGGACACAGAGAGCAGACACCGGGGGGGGGGGGATAAATAAATAAATCTTTTTTTTAAAAAAGACACAATAGTTGAGATCAAAAGCACACTAGAGGCATACAGCAGCAGACCTGAAATGATAGAAGAAAGAATAAATGATACAGAAGACAGAACAGCTGAAATTGAAGAGAGAAGAACAGAGAGAAAAAAAAATGGAAAAAATTGAGCACAGGCTCAGGGAGTTGAATGATAACAAAAAACTCATGGGAGTTCCAGAAAGAGAAGAGAAGGGACAAGGGACAGAAGGAGTATTTAAGGAAATAATGGCTGAAAATTTCCCAACTCTCATGAAAGAAATGAACTTACATGTCCAAGAAGTGCAGCATACTCCAATCAGAATAAATCTGATTAGACTTACTCCAAGACACATATTACTCAGAATGTCAAACATCAAAGATAAAGAGAAAATTCTGAGAGCAGCAAGGGAAAAGCAAACCATCACATATAAGGGATGCCTAGTAATACTTAGGATTTTTCATCAGAAACCATGGGACTTCTGGGAAGATGGAGGATTAGAGAGACAGAGGGATCACTTCTATCCCAGAAAAAATAGCTAGAGGACAGGCTGAGACTGTCTGGAAGGCTGTGCTGGGGCTCAGGACACCAGGGGAAGGCAAGACGCCACCCAGAAGAGGGAGGGGTAAAGGAAAGGAATTTCAGCTAGCTGAAAAATCCTGTGAGTAGAGCTGCAAAGGCAGTAGTGGGTGCCTTTCCCCCCACATTCACAACAAACAGCAGTCTTTGGACTGCAGCAGCTGTGGACTGCAGTGGCTGCATACTGTGGGGGTTGCAGGGGTTCTCTGACCCAAGAAAGGGGTGAGGGAGAGACACAGCCTATAGCAAATTCAGATTTTGGCCAATGAACAAGGTCTGCTGCCTTGGAAGGGTCACACACTTTCAGGCTGGGTGGGGCTGTGGCATTGTTTGCTCTGAGAGCCAGCAGGGAGCTAAAGATAACTTGCCTTCTCAAACACCCTCCCTACTGTCCCAGAGTGGTTACTGAATAGGGAGAGGGAGGGAGGGTGTGGCTGGCCAAGGTGAAAAGCCTCTGAGTAAGTTTGTTTGTGAGGCTTGGCCAGTCCTGAGGACATTGCTTCTGCAGGGCCACCCACCTGAGGAATTACACTGAAAATAGTCCCTCCTAGCTGAGAGGTCTGTTAAAGAGCGCCATCTGCTTGCCAGAACAGAAAAGTGCATGAAAAAGGAAAAATAAATAAATAGGTAAGCAGGTGACTTTACTGTCACCTCTCCAAAGTCCTTGCAAATTTGCCTGCACTTCATTACTGAGTCTTTAGCCCTGGTTTGAGCAGTTAGACAGGGGCAATCCTAAATATCTAGGACAAGTTGAACCAAGAGTCAAAGAACGGTGGTAGCACACAGCGATTTAACAGTAAATCCTTAGGCAAAGGAGAGAAACTGAACATCACAGTAAGTAAACTCAGCATGGAATCAGATGCCTAGACATCATCAAAAAATCACAAGCCAAAGATCAAGGAAGACATGACTCAAGCAAAGGAACAAATCAAAGCTCCAGATGAGACACAGGACTTGAAACAGCTAATCGATGAGGTTTATACAAATCTCCTAAATCAAATCATGGAGTTGAAAGATAACATGGCTAAAGGAATAAAAGACATTAAGAGGGGGATGATGTGGCTCAAATGGTTGGGCATCCGTCTCCCATATGGAGGGAACTGGGTTCGATCCCCGGGACCTCCTGGGGAAAAAAAAAAAAAGACATTAAGAAAATACTGAGTGAGCACAAAGGAAAATTTGAAATCTTGGATAGAAAAATGAACAGAGCTTATGGGAATGAAAGACAGAATAAGTGAGATGAAAAATACAAGAGAGGCACACAATAGCAGATTTGAAATCATGGAAGAAAGAATCAGCAATGTAGAGGAAAGAACAACTGAAGTTGAAGAGAAAGAAGAACAGAGAAAGAAAAGACTGGAAAAAATTGACAAGGGGCTCAGGGAGGTGAATGACAACACAAAGTACATCAACATACGTTTTATGGGAGCTCCAGAAGGAGACAAGAAGGGAAAAGGGGCAAAAAGAGTATTTGAGGAGATAGTGGCCCAAAATTTCCCAATTCTCATGAAAGACATGAATATACATGTCTAGGAAGCACAGTGTACACCAATTAGAATAAATTCAAATAGACCTCCCACAGGACACATAATATGTAGAATGCCAACATCAAAGATAAAGAGAAAATTCTGAAAGCAGCAAGAGAGAAGAAAACATCACATACAAGGGCCCTCCAATAAGACTTAGTGTGGATTTCTCTTCAGAAACCATGGAGGCAAGAAGGCAATGGTATGATATAATTATGGTACTGAAAGAAAAAAATTGCCAGCCAAGAATTCTTTATCTGGAAAAACTGTCCTTCAAATATGATGGTGAGCTTTAACTAGTCACAGATAAACAGAAATTAAGAGAGTTCATAAACAAGAATCCAGCTCTAAAGGGAGTTCTACAGTCAAAAAAGAAAAGAGATGAGAGAAATGCTTGGAGGAGAGTTTAGAAGTGAGGACTTTCAGAAAAGGTAACCAAAAAGGTAGGAAAAAAAAAAAAGGACAAAAATAAGATATGATGTATGAAAGCCAAAGGATAAAATGGTTAAAGTAATGCCTTTACAGTAATAACATTGAATGGTAATGAATTAAACGCCACAATCAAAAGACATAGGATGACAGAATGGATAAGAAAACATGAGCCATCCATATGCTGTCTGAAGGGGACTCACCTTAGACCCAAGGATGTAAATAGACAGAAACTGAAAGGTTGGAAAAATATATTTCATGCAAATAGTAACCAAAAGAGATCAAGAGTAGCTATATTGGTGTCACATAAAACAGACTTTAAATGCAAAAAAGATATGAAATGCAGAAGGTCATTATACATTAATAAAAGGCACAATCTACCAGGAAGGAGTCAGTCATAAATATCTATGCACCTAACCAGGGTGGCCTAAAATACATGAGGCAACCTCTAACAAAACTGAAGGGAGAAATAGACATCTCCACAATAATAGTTGGAGACTTCAACACATCACTCACATCAATAGACAACTAGACAGAAGATCAAAAAGGAAACAGAGAACTGAACAATATGATAAATGAGCTGGACCTGAAAGACATATACAGAACATTGCACCCCATAGAGGCAGGTTATACATTCTTCTCAAGTGCACATGGATCTTTCTCCAGGATAGACCACATGTTGGGCTACAGCGTGGTTCTCAATAAATTATACAAAGCACCTCCTCTGATCATAATGGAATGAAGATGGAAAACAATAATTAGTGGGAAAGGGGAAATTTTGCAAATATTTGGAGACCAAACAACACACTTTTTAACAATCAGTGGGTGAAGGAAGAAATTGCAAGAGAAATTAGTGGATATCTCTAGAAGAAAGAAAGTGAGAACACAACATATAAAAACTTATGGGATATAGTGAAGGTAGTGCTGAGAGGGAAATTTATAGCCCTTTTTACCTATATTAAAAAAGAAGAAAGAGGAGAGCAGATGTGGCTTAGTGGTTGAGCACCTGCTTCCCATGTATGAGGTCTGGGGTTAAATCCCCAGTACCTCCTAAAAAAGAAGAAGAAGAAAAAAGATCTAAAATCAAAGAACTAAATGAACAACTGGAGAGACTAGAAAGCAAAGAGCAAACCAATCCCAAAGCAAACAGAAAGAAAGAAACAAGAAAGATTAGAGAAGAAATAAATGAAATTGAGAACAACAACAACAACAACAACAAAAAATAGAGAAAATCAACAAAACCAAAAGCTGATTCTTTGAGAATATCAATAAAATCGACAAAACCTTAACAAGACTAACAAAGAAAAAGAGAGAGAAGATGCAAATAAATAAGATCAGGAATGAAGGGGGGGACATTACAACTGACTCCACAGAAATAAAAAGAGGGTATTATGAGAAACTGTATGCCAAAATATTAGACAACCTAGATGAAATGGACAAATTCCTAGAAACACACAAATGACCTACATTGACTCTACAAGAATTACAGGAACTCAATAAACCAATCACAAGCAAAGAGATTGAATCAGTCATCAAAAATCTTCCAGGAAAGACGGGGGCGGATATGGCTCAAATGGTTGGGCATCCATTTCCCCTATGGAGGTACCTGGGTTCGATCCCTGGGACCTCCTGGTAAAATAAAAGAAAAATATAGAAGGTGTGCAGGTGAGCCTCCCAGGCCCCGCCTAACCACGCAGCAAGATGATGACATAACAGGAGAGTGACACAGGGAAAGCCAAGATGAGACACACCGAGAAACCAGGAACTGAGGTGCCACAGGTGGTAGGATGATTCTCTCCCATATCAGAGGTTCCCAGGATCGAATCAGGTGAAGACAAGAGGAGAAGGATGAGAGAAGAGGACAGGAAACAGACACAGAGAATTGCCCAACGAGTGGACACAAAACAGCAAAAAACGGGGGTGGGGGTGGGGGGTGGAGTTTAAAATGGATTTTTTTAAAAAGTAAATAATTAAGTCTTAAAAAAAGAAACAACTTCCAGCAAAGAAAAGCCCAGGATCAGATGACTTCACGGATGAATTCTACCAACCATTTCGAGAAGAATTAATACCAATCTTGTTTAATCTCTTCCAAAAAATTGAAAAGGAGGGAAAATTACCCAACACATTTTATGAAGCTAACATCACCCTAATACCATAGCCAGATAAAGAAAATTACAAACCAATCTCTCTAGTGAACATAGATGCAAAAATTCTCAACAAAATACTTGCAAATAGAATCCAAAAGCATTTTAAAATAATTATATATCACAATCAAGTGGGTGTTGTTCCTGGTATGCAAGGGTGGTTTAACATAAGAAAATCAGTTAATGTAATACACCACATTAACAAATCAAAGGCAAAAACCACATGGTCATCTCAATTGAGGAAGAAAAGAAAGGCATTTGACAATCCAACATCCATTCTTTTTTTTTTTTTTTTTTTTTAGGTACTGGGGCTGGGGATTGAACCCAAGACCTCGTATGTAGGAAGATGGCACTCAACATCTGAGCTACATTAGCTCCCCAGAGTTGTTTTATCATTTGTTTGTTTGTTGTTTATTTTGTTTTTAGGAGGTACTGAGAGCAAACCCAAGACCTCTTATGTGGGAAGTAGGTGCTTAACCACTTGAGCTACATCTGCACCCCCCAGCATCCATTCTTTTTTTTTTTTTTTTTTTTTTAATTAAACAAGCAGAGGATTTATTGGGGGGTAGAGCAAGAGAACAGAAGTACATCCCCAAGTCTTGGGGATGGGCATTTTCAAGTGAGAAAATGCCAGCATCCATTCTTAATAAAAACGCTTCAAAAGATAGGTATAGAAGGAAAGTTCCTCAACATAATAAAGGGCATACATGAAAATCCCACAGCCAACATCTTACTTAATGGAGAAAGGTTGAAAGCTTTCCCTCTAAGACCAAGAAAAAGACAAGGATGCCCACTATCACCATTGTTTATCAACATTGTGCTAGAAGTTCTAACTTCTAGCATTTAGGCAAGAAAAAAGAAATAAACAGCATCCAAATTGGAAAAGAGGAAGTAAAACCCTCACTATTCCCAGATGACATGATCCTATATTTAGAAAATCCCAAGACATCTACAACAAAGCTACTTGCATTAATAAATGAGTTCAGTAAAGTGGCAGGATACAAGATCAAAATGCAAAGAAAAAAAAATAGCAGTGTTTCTATACACTAGTAA
Source organism: Tolypeutes matacus (assembly GCA_026826555.1). Classification (NCBI taxonomy): domain Eukaryota; kingdom Metazoa; phylum Chordata; class Mammalia; order Cingulata; family Chlamyphoridae; genus Tolypeutes; species Tolypeutes matacus. Next base: position 21,180,641 of record JAKSZT010054055.1, read on the forward strand.
TGAGCAAGCTTAGGAGGAAATCAAGAAAAAAAACTGCATTTACAAGAGCAACAAAAAGATTCAAATATCTAGGAATTAATTTACAAACAACTGCTAAAAAAAAAATCAAAGAATACCTAAACAAATGAAAGGACATTCCATGTTCATGGATTGGAAGAATAAACATTGTGAAGATGTCAGTTCTACCCCAATTGATTTATAGATTCAATGCAATACCAATAAAAATTCCAACAGCCTATTTTACAGAAATAGGAAAGGCAATTACCAAATTTATTCGGAAAGAAAGGGCACCTGAATAGCCAAAAACATCCTAAAAAAGAGCAAAGTTGGAGGATTCATGCTCCCTGATCTTGAAATGCATTATAAAGCTACTGTGGTTAAAACAGCATGGTATTGGCATAAGGATAGACACATTGATCTATGGAATCAAATTGAGAGTTCAGAAATACACCCTCACCTCTATGTTCAACTGATTTTTGATAAACCTATCAAGTCCGCTTTTCTGAGATAGAACAGTCTCTTCAACAGAGGGTGCTGGGAGAACTGGATATCCATAACCAAAAGAATGAAAGAGGAACCCTATTTTGCTCCCTATACAAAAATCAACTCAAAATGGATCAAAGACCCAAACATAAAAGCCAGGACCATAAAACTCCTAGAAGATAATGTAGGGAAACATCTACAAGACCTTGAAGTAGGTGATGGTTTCTTAAACATTACACCCAAAGCATGCTCAACAAAAGAAAAAATAGATAAACGGGACCTCCTCAAAATTAAGTACTTCTACACCTCAAAGAACTTTGTGAAGAAGGCAAAAAGGCAGCCTACTCAAAAAAAAAAAAAAAAAAAAAAACATGAAAAAATGTTCAGTGTCACTAGAGATTAGGAAAATGCGAATCAAACTACAATGACATGTCATTTCACACCTATTAGAATGGCCACTATTAAAAAGAAAGGGCAGCAGATGTGACTCAAGCGGTTGAGTGCCTACTTCCCAAACGGGAGGTCCCATGTTCAATCCCCACCCAGGTACTTCAAAAAAAAAAGAGAGAGAACTACAAGTGTTGGAGGATGTGGAGAGATAGGAACACTTATTCATTGATGGTGGTGATATAGAATGGTACAGCTACTGTGGGGGACTGTTTGGCATTTCCTTTTGACTATAGATTTGCCATGTGATCCAGCAATACCATTTGTGACAGTTAGGCTAATGTGTCAACTCGGTCAGGTAATTGTGCCCAGCTGTTTGGTCAAGCAAGTACTGGGCTAATTATAATACAAGGACATTTATGGACCTTAGTCATCAGCGAGTTTACTGCACAGATGGCTAACTACATTTACCATCAACCAGGGAGATTGCCGTCAGCAATGAATGACATTTTATCCAATCAGTTGAATGCCTTAAAAGGGGAAATGATTTCAGCATTCAGAGAGAATTTTTCCAGCTTGTCTTTGGAAAGCCAGCATCTCCTGGAAACTCATCAAGGACCTTCACAGACCTTCATAGGAGCCCCTGGTTTGCAGACTGCCTGTGTAATCTGGACTTGTGTATCTCCACGGTCACGTGAGAGAATTTTATAAAATCTCATACTATTTATAGATATCTCCTGTTGATTCTGTTTCCCTAGAGAACCTAGGTTCCTGACTAATACACCACTACTGAGTATATACCCAGAAGAACTGAGAGCAGTGACACAAGAAGAGACATCTGCACACTGATATTAATAGCAGCGTTATACATGATTGTCAAAATTTGGAAACAACCCAAGTGTCCATCAACCAATGAATGGATAAACAAACCGTGGTGCATTAACACGATGGAATATTATGCAGCTGTAAGAATAAATGAGGTCATAAAGCATATGACAACATGGATGAACCTGGAGGAATTATGTTGAGTGAAGCAAGCCAGACACAAAAGAAAAATACTGTATGATTGCACTACTATGAGCTAAACATATTGTATAATCTCATGGAGTTAATAACTTGAATATGGGCCACCAGAAAATAGAATGAAGTTAGAGAATGGTCGCTGACTGTTAACCTGTGCAGAGTTGGTAAAAAGGATGTGTGTTAATCTCTGGAAATGAATAGAAAAGGTGAAAACCCAACATAATGTTTGTAACTAGCAGTACTATTATGTGGGCATGAAAGGGGTTTAAAGGGAAAGTCTAATGTCATGTATACTACTAAAAAGAAAGCTAAAAAAAGATAACATGAAACTGTATAGCATAGTAAAAACACACGTGTAATACGAATATGGGTAAAATTGCATATATAAGACTGTTTTTCTTTAAAATTGAACAAATGTATTTTAACACTACAAGATGTTAATATCAGACCAAAAAAACACATTTTGCTAAGTGAAAGAAACCAGACACAAAGTACTACATATTGTATGATTCCCTTTATATAAAATGTAAATATACATCAATTTATAAAGATGATGTCAGATTAGTGGTCATGTAAGGCTGGGGAAGGACTGCTAAGGGGTGTGGAGGTTTTCTTTTTGGAGTAATGAAATTGTTCTAAAATTTTTTGTGGTGCTGAACACACAACATTGTGATTATACTAAAAGCCATTGATTTTACATTTTGGATATATCATATGGTATATAAATATATCTCAGTAAAACTGCTTAATAAAAAAATAAGTAATTGTGCAAGAATAGCCAGAAATAGCTATGTATAGCAGAGGAAACAAACAAAAATGCCAACTCAGGGAAGCTGATGTGGCTCAGTGGTTGTGTGCCGGCTTCCCACATATGAGGTCCCAGGTTCAGTACCCCTGGTACCTCAAAATAAATAAATAGAATTGATTTGTTTAAAAAAAAAAAAAAAGGCAGCCTACTCAATGGGAGAAAATATTTGTAAATCACATATCTGACAAGGGTCTAATTTCCATGATATATAAAGAGATCCTACAACTCAACAATAAAAAGACAAACGACAAGATTAAAAACTGGGCAAAACATTAACTGGTGAATGGATTTTTAAAAATGTGTTGTATTGCCTATATTTTTGAGGTAACATCTATAATCTAAAACTTTCCCCAAAAATAAAGTTTGTCATTGAAAAAAAAAAAGACTGAACAGACATTTTTCTAAAGAAGAAATACAAATAGTGAAAAAACACATGAAAAAATGCTCAGCAACACAACCTATTAGAGAAATGCATATCAAAGCTACAGTGAGATATCATTTTGCACCTGCTAGAATGGCCACTATTAACAAAACAGAAAACTGCAAGTGTTGGAAATGATATGGAGAGATAGGAATGCTCATTCACACCTGGTAGAAATGTAGAATGGTACAACCACTGTGGAAGTCTGTTTGGTGGTTCCAAAGAGAAATTATATGTAGATCTACGATGTGACACAGCAATACTGCACTAGCTATATACCCAGAAGAAATAAGAGCAGTGACATGAACAGATATCTGCACACTGATGTTCATATCAGCATTATTCACAATTGCCAAAAGATGGAAACAACCCAGGTGTCTATCAACTGTCAAATGGATAAACAAACTGTAGTATATACACAAGTATTTGTCAGCCAAAGGGTTGCTGATGTAAAATACCAGAAATCTGTTGGATTTTATAAAGGGTATTTATTTGAGGTAGAAGCTTACAGTTACCAGGCCATAAAACGTAAGTTACTTCCCTCACTAAAGTCTGTTGCCACATGTTGGAGCAAGATGGCTGCCGATGTTCAGCCTTCCTCCTCCTCTTAAGTCTCCACGGTCCCAGCTTCTTCCAATATCACCTGTAGGCTAGGATAAGCCCCATCTCTCTCCCAGGGCTCTTTTCTCTCCAAGCTCAGCTGCTCTGCTCTCTCCTGTGTGTGTACTTCCCGGGATCCAGCTCAAAATTCCAAACTCTGTTGTCTTTTCTCTGTGAGTGGGTGGGGACTCAAGGTCCTACTGCCGTGTCCCAATCAAAGTCTTAATCATTATTTAATCATGCCCAGAGGAACAGACCAGTTTACAAACGTAATCGAATATCTATTTTTGGAATTCATAAACAATACCAAACTGTTACAACACATGAGGGAATATTTTTCAGCTATAAGAAGAAATGAAGTCATGAAGCATATGACAATGTGGGTGAACCTGGAGGACATTATTTAAGTGAAGCAAGCCAGCACAAAAAGATAAATATTGTATGACTTCACTATTATGAACTAAATATAATGAGCCAACTCATGGAGTAAATAGCTAGAATATAAGTCACCAGAGAAGAGAATGTGGTTAGAGAATGGAAAGCTGAGGTTTAATCTGTGCAGAATTGGTAAAAAGTTGTTTGTAAATGTTTGGAATTGAATAGAAATGGTGAAAGCACATCAAGGGTTTGTAATTTGTAGTGCTAACATATAGGTATGGTAGAGGCTTGGTTTTTGTAATTTTTATTTTTTTGGAGTAATGCAAATTCTCTAATATTGCTTGATGTGATGAATGCACAATTTGGTGATTATATCAAATGCCATTGATTGTATACTTTAGATAAATTGTATGGTTTATGAACAACAACAACAAAAATAATCAGAGGGGTTGGGAAAAAAATACACCAAATGTAAGATATGGACTATAGTTAGTAGTAATACTTTGAAGATGCTCTTTCACAATCTGTTACAAATGTTTCATAAAAAATGAGGTATTTGTGGTGGGGTAATGTATATGAGCCCTGTATGATGTTATGCCTGTTAGTTTTGTAAGTTTACAATTTTTACTATACACTTATGGTTTTGTATGTTCATGAATGAATGATACACTTCAATAAACTTCTTTTAAAATGAATGTTTAAAAAAGTAGAAACAAGGTGGTGAGAAGACAGCGGTATGATAAAATTAGGATACTGAAAGAGAAAAATTGCCAGCTGAGAATTCTTTATCCAGCAAAATTGTCCTTCAAATATGAAGGTGAGTTTAAAATATCCACAAATAAACAGAAACTAAGAGAGTTCATAAAAAAGAATCCACCTTTGCAGGAAGTATTAAAGAGAGTCTTACAGTATGAAAGAAAAAGACAGGAGAGAGATGCTTGGAGGAGAGTGCAGAGGGCAAGAATAGCAGAAAGGATAATCAAAAGAGTAAAAAGACAGATGAAACTAAGGTATGACATAAGAAAGCCAAAGAATAAAATGATGAAAGTAAATAATGAATTTACAGTAATATCACTGAATGTGGATGGATTAGACTCACCAGTCAAAAGATAGACTGACAGAATGGATAAGAAAACATGAGCCAATCATATGCTGCCTACAAGAGACTCACCTTAGACCCAGGGATACAAACCAGCTGAAAATGAAAGGTTGGAAAATGATACTCCACACAAACAGTACCCAAAAAAGAGCAGAGGTGCCTATACTAATATCAGAAAAAATAGACTTTAAATACAAAAAAGTTATAAGACATACTGAAGGCCATTATATATTAATAAAAGGGACAGTCCACCAGGAAGAAAATACAGTCATAAATATCTATGCACCTAACCAGCATGCCCCAAAATACATAAGGCAAATTCTGACAAAACTGAAGGTAGAAATACGCATCTCTACAATAATAGTTGGAGACTTCAACACACCACTCACATCATTAGATAGAACAAATAAACAGAAATCAACAAGGAAACAGATAAATTGAAAAATAGGATAAATGAGGTTGACCTAACAGACATATACAGAATGTTGTGCCCCAAATCAATGGGTTATACATTCTTCTCAAGAGCTCATGGATATTTCTACAGGATAGACCACATGTTAGGTCACAAGTCAGGTCTCAATAAATATAAAAAGGTTGAAATTATACAAAGCACCTTCCCAAATCATAATGGAATGAAACTGGAACTCAATAATAGATGGGGGGAGCAGATGTATCTCAAGTGGTTGAGCCCCTGCTTCCCATGTACGAAGTCCCAGGTTTGATCCCAATACCTTCTGAAAAAATAATAATAATAGACAAGGAAGAGGAAAATTCACAAATGAGTGGGGGCTATAAAAACACACCCCTAAACAATCGGTGGGTCCAAGAAGAAATTTTAAGTGAAATTAGTAAATATATTGAGATGAATGAAAATGAAAACATAACTTCAACTTATGGGATACAGTGAAGGCAGTGCTGAGAGGGAAATTTATAGCCCTAAATGCCTATATTTAAAAAGAAGAGAGAGCTAAAATCAAAGAACTAACTGAGGGAAATGGATGTGGCTCAAGCGATTGGTCTCCTGTCTAACATATAGGAGGTCCAGGGTTTGATTCCTGGGGCCTCCTGGTGAAAGGCAAGCTGGCCTGTGCAGAGAGCTGGCCCATGCATGAGTGCTGGCCCGTGCAGGAGTGCTGGCCCATGCAGGAGTGCTGGCTCATGCGGAGAGCTGGTACTGCAAGATGATGCAACAAAAAGAGACACAGAGGATAAACAATAAGAGAGGCAGCAGACCAGGGAGCTGAGGTGGCGCAAGAGATTGAGCACCTGTCTCCCACTCCAGAAGGTCCCAGGATCGGTTCACCTAAAGAGAAGACAAGCAGACACAGAAGAACGCACAGAGAGCAGACAGTGGGTACAAAACAATGGTGGTGGTAGTGGGGGGAATAAATAAATAAATCTTTGAAAAAAAGAGAACTAACTGAGGGAAGTGGATGTGGCTCAAGCAATTGAGTTCCCACCTACCACGTGGAAGGTCCCAGGTTCGGTTCCTGGTGCCTCCTGGAGAAGATGAGCAAGACAGTGAGCTGGCATGACAGGCTGGTGTGGTGAGCTGACATAACAAGATGATGCAGCAAGGAGACACAAAGAGGAAGCACAATGAGAGACACAACAAAGCAGGGAATGAAAGTAGCTCAAGCAATTGACCGCTTCTCTCCCACATGGGAGGTCCCAGTTTTGGTTCCTGGTGCCTCCTAAAGAGAAGATGAGCAGACACAGAGAGCACACAGCAAATGGACATAGAGAGCAGACAGGGAATGCAAACAAGGAGAGGGGTAAATAAATAAAAATAAATCTTAAAATTTTTTTTAAAAAAAGAACTAAATGAACAACTGAGAAACTAGAAAAAGAACAGCCAACCATTCCCAAAGCAGAAGGAAAGAAATTATAAAGATTAGAGCAGAAATAAATGAAATTGAGAACAAAAAATACAAGAGAAAAAATCTACAAAACCAAAATCTGGGTCTTTGAGAAGATCAATAAAATTGACAAAAACTTAGCTAAACTAACAAAGAAAAAAAGAGAAGATGCAAATAAATAAAACCAGAAATGAAAAGGGGGAAGTTATGACTGATTCCACAGAAATAAAAAGGATCATAAGAAGATATTATGAGAAACTATATGCCAAAAAACTACAAGCTAGACAACCTATTAAAATGGACAAATTTATAGAAAGGCCCAAACGACCTACATTGACTCTACAAGAGATACAAAAACTGAACAAAACAATTGCATTTAAAGGATTGATTCAATCATCAAAAATCTTCCACCAAAGAAATGTCCAGGACCAAATGGCTTCACAATTGAATTCTACCAAGCATTTTGAGAAGAATTAACACCAATCATGTCTAAACTCTTCTAAAAAATTGAAAAGAAGGGAAAATTACCCAACAGCACCCTAATACCAAAGCCAGATAAAGACACTATAAGAAAAGAAAATTACAAACCAATCTCCCTAATGAACATAGATGTAAAAGTTCTCAACAAAATACTTGCAAATAGAATCCAACAGCATATTAAAAGAATTATACACCACAACTTGTTTATTCCTGGTATGCAAGGATGGTTCAACATACAAAAATCAATTAACATAATACACCACATTTACAAATTGAAGGGAAAAAAACCACATGATCATCTCAATTGGTGCAGAAATCCAGCACCCTTTCTTGATAAAAACACTTTGAAAGATAGGAATAAAAGGAAATTTCCTCCATGCAATAAAGGGCATATATGAAAAACTCACAGCCAACATCAAACTCAATGGGGAAAATTTGAAAGCTTTCCCTCTAAGATCATAAACAAGATAACAGTGTCCACTGTCACCACTGTTGTTCAATATAGTGCTAGAGATCCTAGCTAGAGCAATTAGACATGAAAAAAAAATGCATACAAATAAGAAAAGAGGAAGTAAAATTCTCACTATTTTTGGATAATATGATCCTATATTTAAAAAATTCTGAAGTGTCTACGACAAAGGTACTTGCACTAATAAACGAGTTCAGCAAAGTGGCAGGATATAAGATCAACATAAAAATCAGTAATATTTCTGTACACTAATATATTAAACATTCTGAGGAGGAAATCAGGATAAAATTCCATTTACAATAATGTGACAGTTTGAGATTATTTATGAATTCTAAAAAAGAAAAAGATTATGTTTGTAAACTAATCTATTCCTCTGGGTGTGAAATCCTTTGTTTATATTGGATTCAGTTGAGGGGCCCTTGATTGGATTACGTTTTAAGATTGTTTTGAGGGAAACAGATGTGGCTCAATTGATTGGGCTCCCGTTTACCATATGGGAGGCCCGGGTTCGATTCCCGGGGTCTCCTGGTGAAGGCGGGCCAGGCTGTGCGGCGCGGTGAGCTGCCGTAGCAAGACGACGCAACAAAGGGAGACAAGTAGACACAGGGAGGCACGCAGTGGATGGACACGGTGAGCAGGAGCAGCAAGGGGGGGATAAATAAATAAATAAAATCTTTAAAAAAAAAAAAGATTGCTTTGAGGACTTTCTTTGATTCGACCATGTCAATAAGGCGTGACTCAGGTTGAGTCCCCGCCCCTTGGTGGGCTGATATAAATGGACACCCACTCAAGAAAACACATGGGAAGAGAGAGAGCTCTGTTATTTTTAATCCTGGGTTCCTGGGGAGAGAGGAGCCATTCACCTGATAGTTGCAGCTGACCTTGGGAAGAGAGCTGAGACTGATATAGAAAGTCCAGAACAACATGAACCCTATGCCAAGAGAGAGAGGAAGCCCTGAGAGACAAGCCCTGTGCCAGCCTGTAGCTGAGAGAAAAAAAGCTCAGAGGGGAAGGCTGAACCCTTGCAGAGATCAGTGACCATCTTGCTTCAACATGTGGCAACTGACTTTGGTGAGAAAGCAACCTTGAGTTTGACTCTTTAGGACCTTGTAACTGTAAGCTTTTACCCCAAATAAATACCCTTTATAAAAGCCAATAGATTTCTGGTACTTTGCATTGGCAGACTAATACAAATAGCAACAAAAAGACTCAAATATCTAGGAATCAATTTAACCAAAGATGGACAGAATCTATATTCAGAAAACTACAAAACACTGCTAAAAGAAATCAAATAAGTGGCCCCCCCCTCAATTAGAGGTAGACTGGACAGTACCATCCCCGAATCCTCAGGATTGGGAAATGAACTATGGACTAAAGTAGACTTGCTGGTATTCTACTATAGACTTATTGTGATTCTAGCAATGGAAGAACTTTTATCATTGATGTGGAGGCAGTGGCCACTGGAGGTTCTGAGGGCAGGGAGAGGGAAAAACAGGTGTAATACCGGGGCATTCTGGGGACTTGGGAGCTGTCCTGAATAACATTGCAACGACAGATACAGGCCATTATAAATATTGCCATAACCTACAGAATTGGGTAGGAGAGAGTATAAACTACAATGTAAACTTTAATCCCCGCTTAGTGGCAATGCTCCAAAATGTGTTCATCAATTGCAATGAATGTACCTCACTAATGAAAGATGTTGTTAGTGTGGGAAAATGTGGGAGGTATGGGGAGTGGGGCATATGGGAATCCCCTATATTTTTTATGTAATATGTGTATAATCTAAGTATCTTTAAAAAATAAATAAAATAAAATAAAGAAATCAAATAAAACCTAAACAAGTGGAAAAGCATTTTTATGGATTGGAAGGCTAAATTTCATGAAGATGTCAATCCTACCCAAACTGATATACAGATTCAATACAATACCAATCAAAATTCTAACAGCCTATTTTACAGAAATAGAAAAGGCAATTACCAAATTTATTTGGAAGGAAAGGGCACCTGAATAGCCAAAAACATCCTAAAAAAGAGAAGCGAAGTTGGAGGACTCATGCTCCCTGATCTGGAAGTGCATAATAAAGCTACAGTAGCCAAAACAACATGGTATTTGGCATAAAGATAGACACATTGATCAGTGGAATAGGATTGAGAGTCCAGAAGTAGACCCTCACCTCTATGGCCAACTGATATATATATATATATTTTTAAGATTTTATTTATTTATTCATTTATCCCCCCCTTGCTGCTTGTGCTCGCTGGGTCAGCTAACCACGCCGTGCAGGTGGGCTTGCCTTCACCAGGAGGCCCCGGGAACCGAACCCGGGGCCTCTCATGTGGTAAACGGGAGCCCTACTGATTGAGCCACAGCCGCTTCCCTGGCCAACTGGTTTTTTACAAACCTACTAAGTCCATGTTCTTGGGGCAAAACAGTCTCTTCAACAGATGGTGCTAGGAGAACTGGATATCCATAACAAAAGAATGAAAGAGGACCTTATCTCATTCTCTCTACAAGAATCAACTCAACTGGACGGATGTGGCTCAAATGGTTGGGTGTCTGACTCCCATACGGAAGGACCTGGGTTTGATCCCCGGGACCTCCGGGTGGAAAAAAAAAAAAAAAAAAAGAATCAACTCAAAAATGGATCAAAGACCTAAATATAAAAGCCAGGATAATAAAACTACTAGAAGAAAATGTAGGGAAACTTCTTCAGGAGCTTGTGGTAGGTGGTGGTTTCTTGGATCTTACACCCAAAGCATGCTCAACAAAAGACAAAATAGATAAATGGGACCTCCTCAAAATTAAACACGTGTGCACCTCACAGAACTTTGTCAAAAGGGTGAGCAGGCAGCAAACTCAATGGGAGAAAATATTTAGAAATCACGTATCTGGTAAGGGTTTAATATCCATGATATATAAAGAGATGCTACAACTCAACAATAAAAAGACAGCCCAATTAAAAAATGGGCAAAAGACTTGAATAGACATTTGTTCAAAGAAGAAATACAAATGGTGAAAAACACATGAAAAGATGTTCAACATTACTATCGATTAGGGAAATGCAAATCAAAGCTACAATGAGCTATCATTTCACACCTACTAGAATGGTCGCTATCAAAAAGTCTGAAAACTATAAGTGTTGGAGAGGATGTGGAGAGATAGGAACGCTTATTCACTGTTGATAGGAATGTAGAATGGTATAGCCACTGTGGAGGACTGTTTGGTTATTTCTAAAGAAGTTGAATACAGATTTGCCATGTGACCTGGCCATACTGCTACTAGATTATCACCAGAAGAACTGAGAGCAGTGATATGAACAGACATCTGCACCCTGGTGTTCATAGTGGTGTTATTCACAATTGTCAAAAGATGGAAACAACCCAGGTGTCCATCAACTGATGAATGGATAAACAAACCATGATGTATACATATGATGGAATATTATACAGCTGTAAGATGAAATGAAGTTGGGAAGCCTATGACAACATGGATGAACCTAGAGGACATTACGTTGAGTGAAGCAAGCCAGACACAAAAGGACAAATTCCCTATGAGTGCACTATTATGAATGAAATATATTGTTTAAGCTCATGGAGTTAATAACTAGAGTATAGGTCACCAGAAAATATAATGAGGTTAGAGAATGGAAAGCTGAGGGTTAATTAGTGCAGAATTCGTAAAATAGTTCATAAATCTTTGGATATGAATAGAAATGGTGAAAGAACATCACAGTGTTTGTTACTAGCAGTGCTAATATATGCATACGATAGTAGTTGAAAGGGAGAGTCAAAGGTCATTTATATTACTAGAAGGAATACTAAAAAGTGTAATATGGAACCGTAGAGCATAGTGAAACCTCATGTGAAATATAAATATGGTTAATATTGCATATATAAGACTGTTTTCTTTTGAAACTGAACAAATGTTTGTTAATGTTACAAGATGTTACTATCAGGCAAAAATACAACCAAAGCAAAATATGGGAAGTAGTGTATAGTAATATATTCATAATCTTCCATTAAGGTGTACAATAAAAGGGAAATATAAAAAATGAAAGAAACTAGACAAAACGTACTACATACTGTTTGATTCCATCCATACAGAATATAAATAAAAATAAATGGACAAACAAAATAGTAGCTATGTATGGCAGGGGAAGCATAGAGAGACTGAGAGTGATTATTAAGGGGTAGAGCTTTTTTTGTTTTGTGTTTATTATCATTATTATTGGAATAATGAAAATACTCTAATAATGATTAAAGTGATGGATGCACAACTATGTGATTATACCAAATGCCATTGATTATACACTGAGGAAGATGGCAGAGCTGCATGTTACAGGGCTCCACGTCCACCGGCTTAGCCAACTGCAGGCTCCCACAGTAGCTGGGTGGCTCAATGGGCACAGCCCCACCTGTCGCCTCTGAGTGCCTGAGCTGCAGCTCTTGGAGCACAGGACCCATAGGGCGGGTGAGGAGAGAACAGGCAGGCATAGAGAAGGACCGAGGCTAGGGATGGGAACATCCAGAAGGGAGGGAAGATGGAGGGAGGGGGACCCACCACCTGACAGACTCAAGGAACAAGGTACCAGGTATATGGGGGGTGGGGGAGAGGAGGGGATAAGCACTCACCAGACCCCAGGTGCTGACCTGTCAAACCCAGTTTTTTATATATAACAAAAACTTTAAAAAGTAAAGTCATTGGGCCTTTTACTTTTCTTTTGAGTTAAAAAAAAATGGTTTATTAGAGAAGTTGTGAGCTTACAAAACATCAAGCATAACGTGCAGAATTCCCATACATTACCCTTCCACCAACACCTTGCATTGTCCTAGAATATTTGCTACAGATTATGAAAGAACATCATCAAAACATTACTACTAGCTATGTTCCATAGCTTACACTTGGTATATTTTTCCATACACCTCCCTGTGAACACCATGTATTGTACATTTGTTATAGTTCATGAGAGAACACTCTCATGTTTGTACTGCTAACCACAGCCCATCTTCTACCATGTGGTTTACTTTGTTATATAGTCCAGTGCCTCACACAATCCCTCCAAAGTGTATACTCAGTGACTCTCACTTTCTTCACAGAGTTGTGCAGTCATTGCCTCAGTAAATTTTTTAACCTTTTCCTTAATCCAAAAGAAAAAATCCCATACCTCCCTATTATTGACACTTAGCATTGAAATAGTGCCTTCTCTGACATTGATGCAAGAATATTACAATATTGCTGTGAACTATAGTCCATAAATTACATTAATTGTATTTTTCCCATGCATCACTATATTCTTATCACCTTGTAATAGTGATGTACATTTGTTCTAGTTCATAGAAGAACATTCTTGTATTTGTATTATTAACTACAATTTTCATCCACCACCGGCTTCACTATGTTATTCAGTCCCTAGATTATTCTCTAGCTTTCTTTCAATTGACATTTACATCCCTAAACTATGCCTTTCAGCCACAACCCCATTTATAAATGTGTTACCATCAACTATATCCATTTCCACACTTTTACAGTCAAACTAATTAAAAATTCTACATACATTAAGCATCAGTACCCCTTCTCAGCTCTCATCCTATCTTCTGGTAACCTATTCTTTAGGTTTTAACTCCATGTGATGTTTTTTTCACAGTGCTAGAATGGGATTATGGGTTCTTTTTAGGAAGATCACAGAGGTGAAGGGCCATTCTTATTGCATCATATCTCATCATTGGTGAGGGAGATAGGGGATTGGGCTAGCAAATGAATTGAAAATCTACTTATCAGTTATGCCTCCCGATAACTGACAGCAACCACTCTCTAGACTGGGGAATTCCTCTTCACTGTACTTAAATGTGAATCATGATCATGAAGGGCATATTTCAAGTTCCTCACTTCAAGGGCTCCTGGAAAACTGTAATATAAATCATATTTTTATAGTTCCAATTATGTTGTTCATATACTCATTTAAAGCAGAGTTTTAAAAAAATTATTAGAAACTACTTTTCATTTCTGAGAATCTTGAAATTTTACTGAAGTGTCCAGTAGAAGAAAGGAGAACAGAATATATTGAGGACAGAGAGAGTTCACCATAAAACCCCCAAACAGAGATGGGAAAAGGTCCCATTCTGGCTAAATATTCCCAGCACTGTGAATTCAAGAGAATTTCAGAGAGTGAAATATGGCATATAACAAGTAGTTTGGAGAGCCATGAGTTTTGCAGACTTTCTCACGAGCCCAAGCTCCTGACTCCTGTTTTAAAGAATACTATGAGGGGGGCGGATGTGGCTCAAATGGTTGGGCATCTCTTTCCCATATGGAGGGACCTGGGCTCGATCCCCAGGAATTTCCGGTAAAATAAAGAAAAATATAGAAAGTGTATGGGCGTGTCGTCAGGCCACGTGAGCGGGTGAGCCCCCAGGCCTTGCCAAACCACGCAGCAAGATGATGTCCTAACAGGAGAGAGACACAGGGGACAGCCAAGACGAGATGCGCCAAAAACCAGAAACTGAGGTAGGACACCTCTCTCCCATATTGGAGGTTCCAGGCTCGAATCCCAGTGAAGACAGGAAGAGAAGGATGAGAGGAGAGGGCAGAAAACAGGCACAGAGAATTGCCCAACAAATGGACACAAAAACAGCAAAAACGGGTGGTGGTGGTGGTGGTGTTAAAATGGATAAAAAGTAAATAAATAAATAAATCTTAAAAAAAAAAATTATGATATAGCCTCTTGCAAAACTAATAAATATACCTAGTTTCTCTTCTGCCAACAAGGTAAAGGCCTTGTAAAATCAGAGTGCTTTCTACCTTCTTGCCTCATTTCTTCCCCCCTCTCCACAGATGGCTGCCTCATCTCTTTGCTTGTTGTCTGCTTGTTTCTTCTTTAGGAGGCACTGGGAACCCAACCCAGGACCTCCTGTGTGGGAGGCGGGTGACCAATTGCTTGAGCCACATCTGCTTCCTGTTCTTTTTTTGCTCGCTGTCTCCTCGTCTTGCTCATTGTTTTTGCTCATTGTCTGCTGCTTGTTTTTTCTCATTGTCTGCTTGTTGTTTGTTTGTCTTCTTTAGGAGGCACAAGGAACTGAACCCAGGACCTCCCATGTGAGAGGCAGGCACCCAACTGCCTGAGCCACATCCACTCCCACCTCATTTCTTTCTTTCTTTTTCAGGAGGTACTAGGGATCGAACCCATAACCTCATACATGGGAAGCAGATGCCAAGCCACTGAGCTACATCAGCTCCCCCTCATTTCTTTCTATTACTGACCATACCGCCTGTTTTCCAGTCATAGTTTCAGCATTATTCCATGAACATTTTCTACACTTTCTTAATATGCCTGGAATGCTTTACTTCCATTCCCTCATCAAAGTTCTATGCAATCATCACATTAACTCAGATGTCATCTTTGACATGAAAATATCCCCAGGCTTCCCAGATAGAATGAATGAATTACAATGCACAGTACTACAGTTCAGAGTGTATGTGCTTGCCTCTCTTATAAGGTAATGAAGGATGGAAACATGTACTCTGTATCTCTAGAGCCTAAAATTGTAGAATAGGCTTTCAATA
Organism: Tolypeutes matacus; assembly: GCA_026826555.1. NCBI lineage: Eukaryota > Metazoa > Chordata > Mammalia > Cingulata > Chlamyphoridae > Tolypeutes > Tolypeutes matacus. The sequence continues at coordinate 21,196,211 of JAKSZT010054055.1, forward strand.
AATGTTTATTTGAACTAATTGATAAAGGACTTATCATATCAACATAAATTTGCTTCAGATGTTGTTTGGTGGACATCAGAGCTTGCTCCTAGGTAAGTATTTAAAAGTATTTATAGTAGAAGGCACACCAAAGTGGGAGCCAAGACACCTAGGTTCTCTAATCCAACTCACCCACCATTTATATCACCTTAGTCAACCTTTTGAGCCTATTTCCTTACACAATTAAAAGGTTCTAGGGAGGGAAGCGGCTGTGGCTCAATCAGTAGGGCTCCCGTTTACCATATGGGAGGCCCCGGGTTCGGTTCCCGGGGCCTCCTGGTGAAGGCAAGCCAGCCTGCACAGCGTGGTTAGCTGACCCAGCGAGCACAAGCAGCAAGGGGGGATAAATGAATAAATAAATAAAATCTTTAAAAAAAAAAAAAAAGGTTCTATAGATCAATTCTTCTCAGTTTGGAATGGGATCATAGCCTTAATTATGTTGGGTCAAAATTTTTTTTGTGATTCCCTGATAAAATGATTGCTAATTCTATGAAATCCTATATGTTTGTTTTCTGGGAAGCTTAATGGTTCAGGAGAAATTTTCAAATATATTTTATCCACTATCATATACTTCATTACTTCCATTTATGTTTTACATTATTTCCATGATATTTCTTCTATTGATGCTTGCAAATACACTCGAGAAACTTAGCAGCACACTCTTTAATATTCCTATCTTTCTAATACATTGATAACTTAAAAAAATCGTATTAGTTCACTCTGAAATTTTTGTCCTTGCCCAGATAAATCAGTAGGTTTCTTCTGAGGCCATCTCTTGTAGATTAAAAAAAAAAAAAAAGCAGTATTATAAATGAACTTTTCACTCTACCTTTAGGGCTTGTGATGAGAGAAGTATATATGCTTAATAAAAGAAAAAACCCAACCCATTAGTAAAAGACAAGGAAAGACATGCTGAGTTTTTCTCCAGCAGATCCCCCAGACTTCATTAGTCATTCACTAGGCAGCCTTACAGAACTTTGTGCATACCTTTTTAATGGTACTTATCACATTTAATAGTATAAGTGTTTAAGTTTCTGTTTCTCCTATTAGACTGTGAGTGCCTCAAAAAAGGGAAGTTTATTTTTCTCATTCTTGTATCTTCAGCACCTTGCTTAAGACCTTGTCCATAGCAGATACTTAATCAATACTTGTTTGATGAACAAATGAAAAAGGTGGAATGTGAATTGAGCTTTGACTGCTGAGTATGGTTTCAGTAGGGAGAGAAGGAATAAAGAATTTCATTCAGGGTAGTGACATGATCAGAACTGCATTTGGAAGATAACTCTGACTCATTTTTATTAGGTTAGAAACCATGATTTTTTTTAACAAATCAATTTTCTTGATACATATTAATAAAGCATACAATTCATCCAAAGTATACAATCAAGATTATTTGTTTTAAAGCAGTAGTTTGCAGGAGTTGGCTCATACCAGCTTGCAGGAATCAAGTGTTGAATATTCAAAAAATTTTGCAAGCCAGTTGTTTAACACAACCATTATTAAAAATTATATTATATAACATACAATTTAATAGATTATATTAAAAACAAAGGTAATGGACACTCAAAACTCATCAATCTGAATTGTTTTCCTATATTTTATTACCTAGGTTTTTAAGGTTATTTCTGTTTATTGTATCCATATGGTAGAAATACTATATAATGATGTGCTACTGTGCATCTCTTCCCAACTCTGCACTCAGTGACCTTGTGTTGGTAGCTTCAAGTTGGTATGGCAGAAATATGTACATTATGGAATTGGCTAAACACTACAAATCAAAGTTTGTTTGTTCTTTTTTCTTCAGAGAGTTGGCTGGAAGACATTTACTAGCATACCATCGTTTAGAAGACAAAATTGACAAAAAGGCAATGAAAAAATTGGAAAATAGAATTGGGAAATTTCCCAGACAGTAGAAATTTTTAAAAAGAAGATGATGAAAAGTGAGAGGAAAAAGATGAGAGGATTCGAGAATAATCTTGATAGTCCAATGTAAGAATATCAGGAATTTGAGAAAAAAGAACATAGAAATGGGTGGGGTGGGGTGATGTGTGTGTGTGTGTGTGTGTGTGTGTGTGGTGGGGGATATCTAAATAGTAATTCAAGAAATTTTCCAGAACTGAAGAGCAAATTGAAAGGGCCCTCTCAGTAACTAACACAATGAATGGAAAAAAGACGTACATCAAGCCATATCATAGTACATTTTCAAGGATAGAAAGAAGATCCTCAAAGATTCCAGAAATAATTATAAAAATAGGATTATACATTATACACAAAGTGTGTACGAGTGTTAGATAAAAGTCAGAATGTCTTTAGACTTCCCAGCAATAACACTGGAAGTTAGAATAGAATTCACAATCTTAAGGAAAAATGAATTCCAATCTAGAATTATATATCCTGACAAATTATCAAATCAATCTAGTGAGGAGGTCAAAAAAGTAATTTTCTGATATGCAAAACCTCAAAAAATTTCTACTTTCTTTACACCCTTTCTCAGAACGTGGCTGGCAGATGTGCTCTACCAAAATGAAGGAGGAAAACAAGAAAGACATGGAATTTAGGACACAGGTGATGTCGGAGAGACCCAAGAATTCAAGGACTAGTCATGTAGTGGCAGGAAATTTTAGTGTAAAGCGAAAGTACACACTTAAGACAGGAGTGAGGGTGTGCTCCTATGAGTTGTGAGTCGTGCCTGCTGGGCCTGGGGTGCTGTTCTGTTAAGGCTGGGCTCCCGCCTTCTTCCCCTCCAGGTAAATTAGGACTTGTGTGTCCCAGCGTTCTCACTGGTCTGCTTTATGCAAAAGAGGGATTGAGAACTACAACTTTTTATTGGCTCCATATTCCTTGGAGTGGGAACTGTCCAGGGGAGGTGTAGGTGAAGCATGTGGTAGTCCAGTGATGGATGGGTGGGCCTTTTGTCATCTGGTATTTTCTGGCATTAGACCTTGGGCCCTAGGCCTTGGGCGGGTGATTTTCCACTGTTAGGTATTATGTGATGGTAATTTTCTATTGGTCCTTCTCTATTGCCGAATTAGCTCCCTTTTCCTACCTTTCCCTACCTCACAAGGATCTCACACAAAGAAGAAATTAAGAAAATTCCCCGGAGGATGATTAAGAGAAATCCCAGAAAAACATCTGTGTATTTGGCCTAGTGAGCAAGATAGAATTGGGAGGTATAGTGCCAAGAAAAAGAATGTATTACCTTATGAATTTGAAGGAATTAAGAGGAGATTTATAATTCTGGCAGAGCCTTTGGGAAAATTCATGATGGGTACATAGAGAGCTATAAAAACATTTGAGGGAATGATGACCAATAAACCCCAGCGAAAAGAAAAATTGTCTGAAGGGAAGCGGCTGTGGCTCAATCAGTAGGGCTCCCGTTTACCATATGGGAGGCCCCGGCCTGGTTCCGGGGCTTGGCCCGCCACGCAGGGCGTGGTTAGCTGACCCAGGGAGCACAAGCAGCAAGGGGGGGATAAATGAAAAAATAAATAAAATCTTAAAAAAAAAAAAAAAAAACAAAGGACATAAAAAGTGGGTCAGAAGGGAAGAGGGGATTGGTGGAGTGGTTTCTTTGGAGCACAGTTGTCATATTGTGAGCCTTCACCTGAGCCCCCGCATTTGAGGAGGGGGAGGGGGTCTACCCTCAACCCCAAGCCTCTGGAGGGAGCTTTGAATCTTGCTTGAAATGGGAAACCTGAAGCCCTGGCGCCGGCCCCACGCCACAGGCTAGAGAAGGCAGGCCAGAGAAGGCTAGAGGCCGGCCGCGACCTGGGCCTGTCGCCCACGGGGTATCCGAGGCCAGGGAGAGTCTGACTCTTGGTTGCGGGCGGGGAAGGCTGTAGAATTGGGCTGAGGCAAGGGCGCCTAGATGCTGCGGCAAGTGGGGGCGGCGAGCCGAGTCGCGGAGACCAGACTGGAGAGGAGGTCGGCGCCCCCTCTGCATGAAGCAGTTGCCGCCCTGTACAGAGGCCCGCAGAAACCTCCAAAGAGTCCCAGCCGGCCCGGAACCGGAGCGCCCTCTCCCACCGTCTGCCGCTCCAGAGCCCGGGCCCTTCGGCTACAGGAGGATGTGCTCGACTCCCAGCCGCTCACCCTCCTCGCCCGCGGCCCGGGCCCCGGCCCCGGTTCGCAGGCTGCAAGAGTCCTGGGTTCTGATCTTACTCAGCTCTGACGAGGCTAGTTACTTCAGCACGACTGTGCTGACGACTCAGAGCGAGCAAAAACTTCTTCTCTACCTAAAGAAAGGGGATCCGACAGAGTTTTCAACCTGCGCAGAGGTAGATTCCTGCGCATGAAATAAAGGAACAGAGGGAGTTAACGATAAAGTGGTGTTTTGGTAACATCACGTGTTAAGTCTGTGCAACACAACAGCTTTACGTGTTATTTAGAAATATGGTCTTTAATCTTATGGAAATAGCTTGAAATTCCACGTGGTTGCATAGGAGAGTTATAATTCTAGAGAGGGCATGGGATCAGTGGAGTAAGAGAATAATATTTTTCTTTACATGTCTTCCAGTACTATTTGCCTTTTAAAACTAGTTAATTAAAAATAAGAAATAAAAAATAAATCCTGCACCCCTTCATTATTTTTTTAAAATTTTCCTTCTTTTTTCTTTTCTTATTGTACCCCTTCTTGATCAAAACATTCAGAAAAGGAGGAATAGAAGGAAACTTCCTCATGATAAGGAATATTTATGAAAAACCCACAGCTAATGTCATACTCAACCTTGAAAGACAAGAGTACCCACTCTCACCTCTGCTATTCAACATTATACTAGAAGTTGCAATTAGGCAAGAAAAAGACATAAAAAGCATCCGAGTTGGAAAGGAAGAAGTAAAACTTTCCCTATTTGTAGATGACATGCTTCTATACATAGAAAATCCTGAGGAATCAACAAGAAAGCTACTAGAATTAATAAATGAATTCAGCAAAGTGGCCAGGTATAAGATCAACTGACAAAACCACTGATGTTTCTATACACTAGGAATGAACAATCTGAAAAGGAAATCAAGAAAATGATTCCATTCACAATAGCAACTAAAAGAATCAAATATCTAAGGAAAAATTTAACCAAGAATGTAAAGTACTTATATGTGTAAAACTATATAACATTGCTGAAAGAAGTTAAAGAAGACCTAAATAAATGTAAAGGCATTCTGTGTTCATGGATTGGAAAACTAAATATCCTCAGAAAGTTAAGTAGAGAATTATCATATGATTAGACAATCTCACTTCAATGTGCCCCAAAGAATTGAATACAGGGACTCGGACAAATATCTGTATGCCAGTGCTTACAGCAGAATAATTAATAAAGGCAAAAAGAAGGGTAGAAGCAACCCAAGTGTCCATCACTGGGTGAATGGATAAACAAATGTGGTAGATCTATACAGTGGAATATTAAGCTGTAAAAAGGAATGAAGTTTTGATACATGTTACAGTATGAATTGCATTGAAGATATCATGGTGAATGAAATAAGCCACCCACAGACAAATATTGTATGATCTCACTTATATGAAATAACTAGAATATGAAAACTCACAGAGAAAGTAGAGACAGGGTACAGGAAGCTAGGGTAGGGGTGGGCAATGGAGCATTATTGCTTAAAGGGTACAGGTTTCTGGGTGATGGAAAAGTTTTGGTAATGGATGGTGGTGATGGTAGCACAACATTATGGACGTAATTAACACTACACCACTGAATTGTATACTTGAAAGTGGTTAAAATGGGAAATGTTATGTTGTATATTTGTAACCACAATAAAAATTTAAGAGAAAAAAAAGTATTTAAAAAAAAGTAAAAGAAACGTTAGTGATCTCTGGCAATCCCAATGTATAGACTTCTCTGCACGATCCAGCACTTCCTAGCAGTATAATCTTGGGCAAGTCACTTCACCCTTTGGAACTCTGGTTGGTTCATCTACTGAATAGAGCTAGTAACACCCATCCACATGGCTGCTGTAAGGATTAATAACAAGGTAGGCAAAAGTGCTTTGTCAAGGTTTGTGATGGGATCACACTATTTGTTCAATGAACCTTATGAATGAAGTTATTTTAAATTAATAAAGGAGTTTGTAGCCAAAAGCGTCCTCATGCCCACAATACCTGTGTGCTGAAGGGCTGGAGTGGATGAGGTCCAATTTGAATGTGGGTTTTTGAGTAGACCAAGGCTGTAACGGAGAGAGCAATATAATAGAGCTGTTTCTGTGAACAACTTGAGGTTTTTTTAAATGCTAATTTGTACCTGGACAGCTCCCAGGTTGTGAAGGGTTGGCGTGAGATGGAGAAAAAGAGAGGCAGGATTTGTGAGAGAATAGAATATGCTGTTTATTATGGTCTTATTAGCAAACAGATACGTTAGTGAGTGAAATTATTCACCTTACAAAAAGTGTTCCTCACATGAAAAACAGATCACAAGTCCCTTAAGGAAGAATCTTTTCTGTGTTGTTTACTAACAACACCATAGAAAACAAAAGCAGAGGTATTTCAAGCAATTGCTGGGAAGTTATCAATCAGAAGTTAAGGTAGGGCAAATTTTCATATTAACATTGGATATCTACTCATCCTAAAAAGACGATGGAGCGGAGATTCGAACCAGAATTTGACTCTGGAGTCTATTTTTTCGTTTTTCTGTTCTATTAAAAAATGTCTCGTGTAAATAAAAATTGCAACAATAATATGCCTTTGTTGTATTACTCAATAATATAGCAAGATATAAAGTTCCCATTCCACTTCCCAGAGGTAGCCGATGTGAATGGTTTGGCGGGCAATACTCCAAGCTTTTTCTTTACATATGTATATATACCACATTACAATAACTACTGTTCTGCAGTTTGCCTGTTTTTCATTTAATAATGTATAAGAGACCGATTCCATTTCATTATATACAAACACTCCTTCACTTTCATAGTTGCATAGTATACCATTGTATGGATGTTCTATAATTTATTTAACCACTTCTCTGAGAGACAATCTAGGATCTTTCCATTTTTTTTGTTATTACAAGTATTACTTCAGTGACCATCATCCTTACACATGCATATTTATGGACTTTTGTTAGTATTTCTGTAGAATAGATTTGTAGATGTGGGAATTGCTGGGCTTTAGGGCATGCATGTTTAAAATATAGTTATACTGCAAAATTGTACTCTAAAATAAAGTTTGAGGTCTTAACTGTTATGCCCCATTACCCTCCAGCAAAGTAGGAAATACATTTTAAGATAGCTGGCTTCCTCCTTGGTAGTGGCAGCTGTGTGGACCCAGAGGGGAGGGCTGCTAATGGAGAAGGAAAAAGAGATTGCGACTAAATCTTTGAAGCAGAAAGCTTGTTTCCTTAGGTGCTTTGTGTTTAACCCAAGCTAATGGTATTCATTGAAACTTAACAGGGGAACTTTGCAAGTTAGCAGTGACCCTCTTGTGGTTCAAAAATGTTCACTATTTAAAAGAATACGGTGTTTGAATTAGAAAAAAAAAAAACCACATTTTATTGAAGTATATCATTCATACATGAACACACATAAACTATAAATGTTCAGTAAACATTGTGAATTTACAAAACAAACATGCATAACATTATACAGGGCTCCCACACATCACCCCCCCCAAACACCCTGCATTGCTGTGAAATATCTGTCAACAAATCATGAAAGAGCATCGTCAAAGCACTACCACCACCCATAGTCCACATCTTTCTCCTCTATACATTTTTCCCAAGAATTCATTTATTCATTTATATACTTTTACCCATTTTTATCCCCCCCCCCCGCCCCCTGTCTTTGCTGTTTCTGTGTCCATTCACTGGGCAACTCTCTGTGTCCGTTTCCTGCCCTCTCTTCATCCTTCTCCTTCTGTCTTCACTGGGATTCGATCCTCAGAATCTCCAATGTGGGAGAGAGGTGTCCTACCGCCTGTGCCACCTCAGTTCCTGGTTTTTTGGTGCATCTTGTCTTGGCTCTCCCTTGTGTCACTCTCCTGTTATGTCATCATCCTGTTGCGTGGCTCACAGGGCCTGGTGGCGCACCTGTGCACAGGGCCTGGTGGTCCACGAGCCTTCTAAATTTTTCTTTTTTTTCTTTTTACCGGGGATCAAACCCAGGTCCCTCCATATGGGAGACAGACGCCCAACCACCTGAGCCACATCTGTCCCCCTGCTATATCTCTTTTTTTTTTCAAGATTTTATTTATTTATTCATTTATCCCCCCCTTGCTGCTTGTGCTCGCTGGGTCAGCTAACCACGCCGTGCAGGCGGGCTTGCCTTCACCAGGAGGCCCCGGGAACCAAACCCGGGGCCGCCCATATGGTAAACGGGAGCCCTACTGATTGAGCCACAGCCGCTTCTCCCTGCTATATCTCTTAAGGTTGACCAAAGACACCCAAAGTTACAGTCTCCCCCCATACAGGATGGCCATACAACAAATCAGTCCTAGTTTATCACAAGCATTCTAAAATCCAGGCCTAGGGAGAAAAACTAGGTCTGGGGACACATGCATGGTTTCTAATATAGTGAATGTTTAGCCTACCCTGATTACCACAAAATCAGGTCAGCAAGAATACTCGCAGGCATTTGAATTTTTAACAAAAAGTATATTACTTTGTAATAAAAAGGAATAAAAATAGTTAAAAATGACTGCAAATCCAGTTTCAAATTTATTTATGTAATGGTACATTCACATTGTAGGTGGATTCTACCCTGCCATAGGAATGTGATCTTAAAAAGAAACCAAATGGCTCCAAAGAGAACATTTCTCCTGTGTGCTTCCTAACAAATGTTCAAAGATACAAAGATCAATTGCCCAGGGCTTTGAAGAACACCTCAAATGTATCATTTGGCAGAAAATATGAAAATGAAATACACTCTCACTTTTTCACATGACAGCCACCATATAAACCAAGAATGGTATTTTAATTGGGGCTTGAGTGTTTTAAAAAAAACAGTGACACTCCTTTAAGGCACCTCAAGCATTTGGGCATTATTGTAAGTTGACACAAAGACCAACGAGGGGCACAGAGCTTCCAGAGAACTGGATTCAAACCAGGGACCTCAGTTGCAGGAGTTTGTGGATTCTCACTCCTAGGGTGCTCTTATTAATGTGATTCAGGGACTCTCCATTTTCTCTTAGATACCATGTTACTTTTTCTTTCTCTTTACCCTCTATATCTTTTCTATACTTTATGGTTTCTACTTACTCATAAGTTCTGCTTCCTTACAACTTTGGCTTGTAAGGTACTTTGTTCCTTACAACTCATGCTCCTATAGATTCTCTTTGGTTTTAACTCATGTGTACAAACTAGATTCTCTCTCTCTCTCTTTTTTTTTTTTTGTATCCAAAATGTTTATTGGGGATGGTTTCTCACTCATCTTCCTTCAGGGTGCTTTTAGTGCTGCTTCTGTCTGAAGGAGCATCCTTCTGTAAGTCTTGCTTTTCCTTCAGTAGGTTGGCAGAGGACAGTGGATCAACCAACACACAAACCACTGTTTGTGCATGGCTAAAGACCATGGTAATTTTATAGTATCCTGGGCATTTTACATCCATGAATTTGGAATTGGGGCTCTGCACCAAGTGCTTCTTCTTGTGTTTCCTCTTTTCCTCTTCTAGAGAGGGATGAAGGAGGTCCTTTGAGAGAGGTATGTTCTCGCAGGGAGGTTGTCACTGCTGGAAAGGGCTCTCTCCTTTTTGGAAAGCATCCCACAAAAATTTCTTATTCATGAGAAAAAGGAAAATGTGACATATAATCAGGAGAAAAATCAACCAGTCAATAGAAACAGATCAAGCAATGGCAGACAGGATAGAATTAGCAGATGAGAACTTGAAACTTTACAATAGCAACTTATGAATATATACTCAAGGATATAAAAATACATGAGTATAATGAGAGAAATGGAAGATATGAAGAAAATCAATGGAATTTCTAAAGTTGAAAATTACAATATTTGAAATGAAAAAGTAAAGCTTAAAGCATATTAGTCGCTAAAAAAAAAAAATAGTGAACTTGAGGACATAGAAATATAAGACATCTATTGCTGAAGGCAATCTCCTTTGTTGATTGTAGATGCAATCAGCCATAGATGCAATGAACTAGCTATTGATGCGAATCCATGTATGAAATTCCCTCATAGTAACTATCAGGTCAGTGCTTGCTTGACCAAACAAGTGGATACCATAGCCTAGTCAAGTTGACACATGAACTGAATCATCACAGTCCACCCCCTGCCAACTGGGCACCCTAATTCTCTTTTACTTCTTAGTTCAGAGTCCAAAGAGGGAGAATGAGATTAGTTCATCTTTTCTTGGCAGGGCACATTATAGGTTTTGGACCAGCCAATGCATTGGATGCCTTTGGGTCGGGAGCTCAGCTGTGGTGCCATCAGTGGTGGGGAGTGGCCAGGGTCAAGTGGTAAGAAAAAAGTAGTTGTGGGCAGGTAAGTTTCCTTTAGAAGAGGTTTTGGGCATATTATACACTGTGAGTGATTCTTAGAACAGGTGCATGCATAATCTAGAGTAGTTCCATGCCAGTGAATGTTTATTGAGTACCTAATGATTCCAAGCACTATGCTAGGTTCTGAGGAATTCAGAGATAAATAAAATTCTAGCTTGCTCCCTCTCTCATAAAAGTCATGGTGTTTTGTGGGGATGAACATAGATTAAAGAAATAAATTACAATACAAATGGATAAGTAGTACAACCACAAATCTTCATTCATTCAACAAGTATGTAACAAGTATTTACTATGTGCTTAGCTCTGGAGCTTGAGCAGTGAAAAAACTATTAAAAATTTTCAGCTCTCATGGAGCTTACATTTTAGTGCATGTGTGAGGGTGGACAAATAATAAATACTATGTGGTATATTAGACGGTGACCAGTGATACAGAGGGAAACAAAACAAAACAAAACAAGAATGTGAAATAAGGAGTATTGGAGGGTAGGGGTTGCAATTTTAAATAGGAAAGGCTTCCTTGAAAGAGTGACATCTGAGAAAGAGCTGAAGGAGGTGAGAGAATAAGCCATTCTTTTATCTGGGGAAGAACATTCCAGGCAGAGAGAACAGCCAATGCAAAGGTCCTGCATTGCCATGTTAAGGGATAGCAAAGAGCCTAGCATTATAGGGTAGAAGGGACTAGGGGGAAAGAGAGGGAAATAAGGTCAGAGAGGAAAAGGAGGGGCAGGGGACCAGATCATAGGGGGCCTTGTAAACAAGTGAAAGGATTTTAGGTTTGGGTCTGAGTGAGATGAGAAGCCACTGTGGGTTTTTTTTTTTTAAACAAATCAATTTTATTGGTACATATTAATAAAGCATAAGTCTATCCAAAGTGTACAATCAATGGTATTCAGTGTAATCATATATGTGTGCAGTCATCACTTCAATCATTCTTAGAGCACTTTCATTATTCCAATAATAATAATAATAATAAACAAAACTCATCACCTCTCAATCTATGCTTCCCCTGCTACATAGCTGCTATTCTTTTTCCTTCTCTCTAGTATATTTGTATTTTTATTTTGTAAAAAGTCTTATATATGCAATATCACCCATATTCATATTTTACATGAGGTTTTGCTGTCATATACAGTACTATGTTACAGTTTTTAGCTTTCCTTCTAGAAATATACATGACCTTAGACTTTCCGTTTCAACCACTGTCATACCCAAACAACAGCACTGCTAGTTACAAACACCATGATATGCTTTCAACATTTCTATTCATTTCCAAAGATTTAAAACATTTTTATCAATTCTGCACAGATTAAACCTCAGCTTTCCACTCTCTAACCTCATCCTATTCTCTGGTGTCCTATATTCTAATTATTAACTCCATGAGATTACAAAATATATTTAGTTCATAATAGCGCAATCATACAGTATTTGCCCTTTAGTGTCTGGCTTGCTTCACTCAACATAATGTCCTCCAGGTTCATCCATGTTGTCATAGGCTTCACGACTTCATTTCTTCTTACAGCTGAAAAATATTTCATCGTGTGTATACACTACAATTTGTTTATCCATTCATCAGTTGATGGACACCTGAGTTGTTTCCAACTTTTGGCAATCGTGAATAATGCTGCTATGAACATTGGTGTACAGATGTCTCTTTGTGTCTCTGCTCCCAGTTCTTCTGGATATAAATCTAGTAATGGTATTGCCAGGTCCCATGGCAAGTCTGTATTCAACTTCCTTAGGAGCTGCTGAGTAGCCCTCCACAATGGCTGTACCATTGTACATTCCCACCAACAGTGAATAAGCATTCCTATCTCTCCACATCCTCTCCAACATTTACAGTTTTCCGACTTTTTAATAGCAGCCAGTCTAATAGGTGTGAAATGATATCGTATTGTAGTTTGGATTTGCATTTCCCTCATCTCTAGTGATGTTGAACATTTTTTCACGTGTTTCTTCGCCATTTGTACTTCTATGGACAATTGTCTTCTCAAGTCTTTTGCCCATTTTTTAATCAGGTTGTTTGTCTTTATTGTTGAGTTGTATGATCTCTTTGTATATCATGGATATTAAACCCTTATTGAATATGTGATTGACAAATATTTTTTCCCATTTAGTAGGCTGCCTTTTCACCCTTTTGACAAAGTTCTTTGAGGTGCAAAAATGTTGAATTTTGAGGAGGTCCCATTTATCTATTTTCTCTTTTGTTGCTCATGCTTTGGGGTGTAAGGTTTAAGAAACCACAGTCTACCACAAGATCTTGAAGATGCTTTCCTACATTTTCTTCTATGAGTTTTACGGTTGTTGCTTTTATATTTAGGTCCTTGATCCATTTTGAGTTAATTTTTGTATATAGTGTGAGGGAGGGGTCTTCTTTCTTTCTTTTCAATATGGACATTCAGTTCTCCTAGCACCATTTGTTGAACAGACTGTTCTGGCTCAGTTGAGAGGGCTTGACCTCCTTGTGAAAAATCTCAACTGTAGATGTGAGGGTCTATTTCTGAGTTCTCGATTTGGTTCCATTGGTCAATATGTAGGTCTTTATGCCAGTACCATGATGTTTTTACCACTGTAGCTAAGTAATATGCTTTAAAGTCCGGAAGCAAGAGTCCTCCAAGTTTGTTCTTCTTTTTAAAGATCTTTTTGGCTATCCAGGGCCCTTTACCCTTCTAAATAAATTTGATAATTGGTCTTTCCACTTCTGCAAAAAAATCCCACTTCTGTTGGGATTTTTATTGGGATTGAGTTGAATCTGTAAATTAGTTTGGGTTGAATTGACTTTTTTTTTTTTTAAATTTTTTTAAATTTAATTTTATTTATTTTATTTATTTTATTTTTTAAAGATTTTATTTATTTATTCATTTATCCCCCCCTTGCTGCTTATGCTCGCTGGGTCAGCTAACCACGCCTGCGGGCAGGCTTTGCCTTCACCAGGAGGCCCCAGGAACCAAACCCGGGGCCTCCCATATGGTAAACAGGAGCCCTACTGATTGAGCCACAGCCGCTTCCCTGAATTGACATATTAATGATATTTAGCATTCCAATCCATGAACACAGAATGTCCTTCCATTTAAGTCTTCTTCAGTTTCTTTTAGCAATGTTTTGTAGTTTTCTGAATATAGGTCCTTTCATCCTTGGTTAAGTTTATTCCTAAATATTTGATTGTTTTAGTTGCTATTATAAATGGATTTTTTTTCTGATTTCCTCCTCAGATTACACATCAGTAGTGTATAGAAATGCTATTCATTTCTGCATATTAATCTTGTATCCATTGTGGGATTTTTAGCAGGGAAGTGTGACATATTTTAACGAAATAACTTTCGGTGCTGTGTTAAGAACAGATAGACTCAAGGCCAGGGTGAAAGCAGGGAGCTCAGCTGGAGGCTATTGCAACAATCCAGGCAAAAGATAATGGTGGCTTTGACTAGGGTGATAGCAGCAGTGGTAATGAGAAGCTATCATATTCTGGATATATTTTGTAGAGCAGACATGCTTGCTGACAAATTAGATGTAGAGTTTGGGGACAAGGAGTTGCCTTAAACAAATATGGAAGATTATGGCAAGAATAGGTTTGTGGGGAGAATATCAGGAGGTAGGCTTTGGACATACTAATTTTGAAATGCCTATAAGACATTCAAGAAGATATGTTGAGTAGGCAGTTGGATATAATGGCATGAGTCTGGAGTTCAGGGATAGTTATGGACTTGGCTATAAATTTGGGAGTCATGAGTACATAGAGCTGCTCTGTTCAATATGGTAGTCACTGGCTATATGTGGCAATTTAAATTTAAATTAATAAAATAAAATAAAAAATTCAGTTGTTCTAGCCACATTTCAAGTATTCCACAGCCACATGTGGCTAGTGGCTACTATACCAGATAGTGTAGATACAGAACATTTCCATCAGAGAACGTGCTATAGAACAACACTGATGCAGATGATATTTGAAGCCATCGGCCTGGGTGAAATCACCTACAGAATTAATGAGAGAAAAAAGAGATTCACTGAGTCCTTAATATAAATGTATATGTAAACAAGTTGGTGGTGATGGTAGAGTGTTAAGAGCAAGTTTCCTTTATTTTATTTTTTCTATGAACTAAGTTTGCTAACTGGATAAGTGAGCAAAAAGACATTCCAGGCATGTGTTGATAGAGGTATAAAATAGTGTGGTATGGTTGGGGAAATATAAGAAAGCTGGTATTTCTGGAGCAGGGCCATATTATTTTAGTATAATTAAAAACAAAAACAAAAACAAAACTCCAAACCTTATTCTTTGTTTAAACAATTTGGGACTGAGCTTGTGGTGCTGAGGCTAATCAGTCCATGTCTAATTGGAGGGCAGACTGAGAAGGGTAAAAAGAATTTTCCATGTCATTGTATGCTGTGAATGGGAATAGATGTAAGAATTAAGTTTAGAGAAATGGGTGTTATTTCCCAGCAAGTTTCTTTCAATGATATATATTAAGTATGATATTCATTTCTAATTTATTTGAAGCTCTGTTCAAAAAGACATGAAAGTTACTTAAGCTGGAACTGGGTTTCTATCTGGATTCAGACAAACTGCAAAAAAGTTGATATAGCTAATCAGCTATGGCTTTGATGAAGTGTATTCACATTTAACAATCAAGAGACCCTATCATGAAAGGCAATCATTTCAGAACATGTTTTTTCAAAATGTCAGTTTGCTTTAATAGTAGGTTGTTATCCCAAAACTACCATATTCTTGGTTTTCTTTTAGTATTTTTTTGAGTTTGCAAAAAGCAGTAACTTAAGCCACAGGGGAAAAAAACCCACAAAATTGCTTTTAACCAATTAAGAGAAACCTTTTCCATTTACATGTTCTAAACTAAAATAACCTAAATTTAAAAATCCATTAGAATAAAAAAAACTTTAAAAAGTAGAATCTATTAGAATTTCACGTTGTCATTCCATGCTCCTGCAGTTAAAAACCATGCCATTATTTCCATTATACTTACCTCCTAATTTTCAGGGCTTATTAGCTCGGCTGTAAAAACTTGCTCCCGTTGAAATTTGGCAAGCTGACAAGGCTGCGTGCCAGAAGTAATTTACTATCCAGTGTGGTTTGCAAAGTAAAAGAGCTATAAATAATAGAAAAAGAAATGAAAAGTTACTGGTTCCAAATATTTTAACGTGTATAATATGTGTCACCTCAAACTTTTCATCTTTTGTTGTTAGAAATGCGAGATAACATGAAAGGTTTGAAAAGTGCACATGCTTTGCATTCACATCAAACTGAAGGCTCCGATGTTCTTAGGCATCAAAGACCAGTCAGTGTCTATCACTTCTGCTCTGACTTTGAAGTTTAGGAATGCTCTCTGTGTGTGAGGCAGGCAGGGGACTCCAAATGAGGTAGGGGGATGGGATTCCAGGTGCCTTGCTTTTCATTATTGCTGAAATTACGTACTTTTTTTACCAAATAATAATAATGGAAAAAAAAATGAGAGTTCTTTTTCTCTCCTGTTTTTAACCACTGAGTTGTCTGTGAATTCAGAATCATCAGCTGTGATAATGTGAATATTTCAACAGAAAGTTCAAGTTATTATGAAGTTTATATTAAAGTACTTTGAAGGCAAGAATAGAAGCGTTTTTTGATTTGCAAACATCTGGCTACTCTTCATCGCTTTAAGAGATTGTCTTGGGACCCTAACTGAAATCTCTCCCCTCTTCCCTGTTTTCCAAATTTGCTCATGAGCACAGCAATGAAGGTCAAGGTATTTTCAAAGCCATGGAGTGAGCAGGGTACTTCTTTCTGGGATCAATCTTACTGGAAAATCTGTAAAAAACACAACAATTTATACTAAAGCAATACTAATATATCATTGGTTAAAATTTGCATAAACTCCTTTGGAGAGGGAGCAGGCTTCATTTTTCTTTTTGTATTTCTGACCCTGCCACACATGTAAAATTAATAGTTGAAGCTCTTGAAGAGAATGACATCCTCAAGGAGATTGGTGATTATTTTTTTCTTTTTAATTAAAGTATAACTTACATAAATGCACAAATCTTAAGTGTAGTCCTCGACAGATTTTTACATATGTATACACCCATGTAAGGACCACCCAGATCAAGTATAAGAACATTTCCAGTCCAGAGAAGGCTCCTTTATGTCCCTCCTTTATGTACCATTTCCTTTTGGATAATTCTCAGTACCTTCCTACTAATCTGATATCTATAGTGAATTTTAAAGATAAAATACAAGATTTTTTAAAAAAAATTGTTTTCCAAGGAGCACTTCAGAGCAACAGAATTCTGCTCTTAGGAGGTCCTTAACTAGAAAGGTATGCTCGGCTTAGGATTCAGAGACATAGTGGGTACCTTGCAAACATAGTTTCTTCTGCTGTATTGGGCTTTCTGTAATTGAAGAAGAGTTTCTTCTTTGGTTACTATTTAAAATATTTATGTGATGTGATTAGATGAGTTAACATATAGAGCACTTAGAACAATGCACATAATAGCAGTACCCGTAGTAAGCCCTAGCTGAGTAATAGCAGAAGTGACAGTGACAAAAGAAGGCTGTAGCATTTCCTTTTGGATAATTCTTACAAGGTAAAGATAGAAGCTAAATTTCAAAATAAGGGGGGAGAGTATTTGCAGTTAGGTTACTTAAAAAAATTGTAATTGTCTTGGTAAAATTTCTATTAAATTTGCCTTGAAAGATTACAATCTGTCTATTTGCTGACTTCCTTGTACCTAAATAAAGAAGTTTAGCAAGTACCTTTTCTTATTCTGTCATGTATTTATAAAGTGCCTAGTATATGTTAGGCACTGTTCTGACTTGTAGGCATCTAGTGATAAAAATAGGAAAAAAAAATTTGTCCTTTTGAAACTTACTATCTAGTGCCATCCCCACTCTTACTGTTAATGTAGCTCACAGAGATTTTCCTATTACATCCATGATTTTGTTCCACTTCCTTCATATCTTATAGCTGAGAGAATGAAAAAATGATGAAACCCAAGCCAACCTTTGCCTCAGTTCTGAGACCAGAAGGTAAAATACGAAAGGGAAAAAAAAGGAAAGGCACAAGAGAAGATGGAACATGGCTAATTGCTAAGCCTATTCTCTTTTCATAAATCACACAGAGGCTCACGGTGCTAATGCAAATGTTGAAATAAACAGGTCTAGCAAGATCTCCTGCTTTAGCTTTTTGTCATCTTCCAGAATTTAAAAGGAACTGAGCCATGTACCATAGCTACTATTTTAGGTTTAGTCATTACACCACCAATATTGCTCCCAGGCTGGGTTGCCTGATGGTTTTCTTAGAAATGCTAACTTGTTGGGCAATGGCTTAAGAAGGATTTATATTTTATTGATTGATTTATTTCAGTAACTTACAAATTGTTCAGTAATAAGATCTCCTTTTCCTATACATATTCCTGCTATCCACCCAGGGTCATGTGTTTTGAAAGCTCTTGTCTACAAAGCCAGGTGAATTATTTAAATAATAAATATTTCTCCCCATTTAAAAAATTAGAAAAGAAAAAAAAAAAAAGCAGCCAATTAGAGAGTCTAAGCGGCATGTGAAAACTAGTGTTACTCAATTGGTTTATTTAATCTAGACTAAAGCAAAGAAACTGTGTTTTGGGTAGCCCGATCAGGGTTAGCACCGCCAACGATTTTCATTACAAACTTACTGAAATGTTTTCTATAATTATACGATATCCTTCCCTTTTTCTTTTTTTTTTTTTTTTTTTTTGTCTTGTCCTTGGTGTTGCGGAAAATGCATCTCATGCCTCCTTCAGGTAAATCTCCAGATCTCAAGGCGCTTTTTCCGACCTCCGCCCACGTCCAGCCTTGCGCGCTGCCAGCCCGGCTTCACCCTAGCCCCGCCCCTCTACTCGCATCGGGGTGGGTCTTCCTTCCTGTGGCCCAGAGAGGTTGCCGCTGCAATCTCGCAGTCAGCCACAGAGAGGTGACAGCAGTCGCAGAGCCGAAAGGCCCTCCCCGCAGGCGGAAGTGGCGGAAGCGGAAGAGGCGGGACCTAGGGCGCATGTTACGTCGTACGTACGAGCATAAAGACTAGGTCGCTGGTCTAGGAGGTGGGACCTTCTTACGCGTGGTGTCCCTGCTCGGCTGTAGTGTTCGGACTTCATGGCGGAGATAATCCAGGAACGAATAGAAGATCGACTCCCCGAATTGGAACAGCTGGAGCGCATTGGACTGTTTAGTCATGCGGAAATTAAGTGAGAGAAGCAGGGGGAAGAGGGAAAGCTGGGGCTGGGAGGGGGAGATTGAGGGCGTGTGTATGGCGGAGCAGGGATGGAAGTCCATTTCTGATGCTGCCCATAATTTGTCATACACTGCAAGGTGATCATACGTCCGTCTGTCGGTTCACCCACCAAACATGCTACGGTTCTTTATGGAGCCAGGTCTCTGTTTAAAGTGATAAAACCAGGGACCCAGCCTATCATGAGTTCACAGTGCACTGTGAGCGGTGTGCTTTAAGTTGATTGCAGTAGAGTGCACTGCTGCAGAGATGTGGAGAGAGTGCCTCGGCAGCCCAGGAAGAGTGAATAAGTCTTCCTGTATTTGGGTACCGTTTAATTCAATTTTGTATTCTACCCCAGCGCCTGACACATAGTTGGTATTCAGTAATTTGTTAAAACCAACTAATTAAAAAAAATTTTTTTTTTTACTGTGGTTTTCTTCATTTTTTAAATGACTTTGAAGTTTAGCAATGTGACAATGAGCCGTAAAGTAAACACTTGTTAATGAAACAGAACAAAACAAAGCAGTGTGGACTCTTGGTAAATGCTCAGTAAATGGTTAGTTATTGTTAACCATTAATAAAGGCAGTAAATTCTCCTAATATAAACTAGGCATTTGTATATCATCTTTGGAGAAATGTCTGTTCAAGTCTTGCCCATTTTTAAAATGGGTTGTTTGCCTTTTTGTTCTTGAGTTGAAGGATTCCTTTATATTTTCTGGATATTAAACCTTTATCAAAGAACAGAGTGTCTGCAACTGCAAGCAAGATAGTTCCATCCATCTGGCCCATGGGATCTAAGCCCCCTCTCAATTAGAAACAGAGTGGGCATCACCATCTCCAAATCCTCAAGATTGGGGAATGAACAGTGGACTAAAGTAGGCTTATTCTATTATCGACTTATTTTTATTCTAACAATGGAAGAACTTTTATTATTGATGTAAAGGCAGTGACCACCAGAGGTTCTGAGGGGAGGGAGAGGGAAGAATAGGTGTAACATGGAGGCATTTTTGGGATATTGGAATTGTCCTGCATGACATTGCAATGGCAGATACAGGCCATTATACATTTTGTCATAACCTATAAAATTGTGGGGGGCAGAGTGTAAATTACAATGTAAACTATAGTCCACGGTTAGTAGCAGTGTTTCAATATGTGTTCATCAGTTGTAACAAATGTACACACTAATGAAAGATGTTGTTAATGTGGGAAAGTGTGTGTGGGGGGCATATGGGAATCCTCTATATTTTTTATGTAACGTTTGTAATCTAAAGGTTCTTTAAAAACAAACAAACATGGGAAGCGGCTGTGGCTCAATCAGTAGGGCTCCCGTTTACCATGTGGGAGGCCCCGGGTTCGGTTCCCGGGGCCTCCTGGTGAGGGCAGGCCCGCCTGCACGGCGTGGTTGGCTGACCCAGCGAGCACAGGCAGCAAGGGGGGGATAAATGAATAAATAAATAAAATCTTTAAAAAAAAAAAACAAACAAACAAACAAACAAAAAACCCTTATCAGATATGTGGTTTCCAAATATTTTCTCCCATTGTGTAGGTCATTTTACTTTCATGATAAAATCCTCTGATGCACAAAAGTTTTTAATTTTGATGAAGCCCCATTTATCTCTTTGTTTTTTGTTGCTTGTGCTTTGGGTTTAAGGCCTAAGAAACCATTACCTGACGCAAGGTCCTGAAGATGCTTTCCTATATTTTCTCTAGGAGTTCGATAGTTTTGGTTCTTTTTTTTTTTTTTTTTGTATTCCAATAAAGCTTTATTTTTTCATTTTTTCATTTTTATTTGGTTCTTGGGATGTTATTTGCTGACCCCAGCTCTGTAGTTTTGGTTCTTATATTTAGGTGTTTGATCCATTTTGAGCTGATTTTGAATATGGTGTAACATCCAGTTTTCCCAGCACTATTTGTTGAGAAGACTGTTTTATCCTATTGAGTGGACTTGGCACCCTTGTCAAAAATAAGTTGGCCATAAATGTGAGGGTTGATTTCTGAACTCTTAATTTGATTCTTTTGGTCTGTATGTCCTTATGCTAGAACCATGCTGTTTTGATGACTATGGCTTTGTAGTAAGTTTTAAGATTGGGAAGTATGAATCCTCCAACTTCATTTTTCTTTTTCAAGATGGCTTTAGCTATTCGGCGTCCTTTACCCTTCCATATAAATTTGATGTTTGGCTTTTCCATTTCTGCTAAGAATACTGTTGGAATTTTTATTGGTATTGCACTGAATCTGTAAATTGTTTTGGGTAGAATCGACACCTTAACAAATTTATTCTTCCAATCTGTGAACGCAGAGTGTAATTCCATTTATTTAGGTCTTCTTTGATTTCTTTTAATAATGTTTTGTAGTTTTCTGTGTACAAGTCCTTTACCTCCTTGGTTAGGTTTATTCCTAGAGACTTAGAGACTTTAGTTGCTATTATAAATGGCATTTTTTTTCTTGAATTCTTCTTCAGAGTGCTCACTACTAGCATATAGAAACACTACTGATTTTTACATGTTGATCTTGTACCCTGCCACTTTGCTGAATTAGTTTATTAGTTCCAGGAACTTTGTTGTGGATTTTTCAGGATTTTCTGTATGAAGGATCATGCCATCTGCAAATAGGGAATGTTTTATTTCTTCCTTTCCTATTTGGATACATTTTTTTTTTTTCTTTTACCTAATTCTCTAGCTAGATCTTCCAGTGCAATGTTGAATAACAGTGGTGAGGGTGGGCATTCTTGTCTTATTCCTGATTTTAGAGTCTTTCATCGAGTATGATGTTAACTGTGGGTTTTTCATATATGCTCTTTATCATGTTGAGGAAGTGTCCTTTTAGTCCTAGTTTTCTAAGTCGTGTTTTTAATCAAGAAGGCATGCTGGATTTTTAAAAATGCCTTTTCACAAACCTCAACTGAGATGGTCATGTGGTTTTTTTTTTTTTTTTTCCTTTGTTCTCTTAATGTGATGTATTACAGTTGATTTTTTTGTGTTGGAACATACTTGTATACCGGTGATAAATCCCTCTTCATCCTGGTGTATAATTCTCTTAATGTGTTGTTGGATTAAGTTTGTTAGTATTTTGTTGAGGATTTTGTTTATATTCATAAGGGATATTGGACTATAGTTTTCTTGTGGTATCTTTATCTGGTTTTGGTATTAAGGTGATGTTAGCCTCATAGAATGATTAGGGAGAGCTCCTTCCTCTTCAATTTTTTGGAAGACTTTGAGCAGGATAGGTGTTTATTCTTGGACTGTTTAGTAAAATTCCCTTATG
This sequence comes from Tolypeutes matacus, assembly GCA_026826555.1. Lineage (NCBI taxonomy): Eukaryota > Metazoa > Chordata > Mammalia > Cingulata > Chlamyphoridae > Tolypeutes > Tolypeutes matacus. Next base: position 21,218,175 of record JAKSZT010054055.1, read on the forward strand.
AAGCCACCTGGTCCTGGACTTTTCTTTGTTGGTAAGTTTTGGTTACTGATTCAATCCCTTTGCTAGTTATTGGTTTGTTGAAATCTTCTATTTCTTTATGAATCAAGGTAGGTAGTTGGTATGTTTCTAGGAATTTTTCATGTCATTTAGGTTGGATACAGTTCATAGTATCCTCTTATAGTCCTTCTTATTTTAGTGGGGCCAGTAGTAATGTCCCCCTTTCCATGTCTGATTTTAGACATTTGTGTTTCTCTCTTTTTTTCTTTGTCAATCTAGCTAAAAGTTTTATGATCTTTTTAAGAACAAGCTTTTGATTTTGTTGAGTCCCTCTTTTCATTTATCTTCGCTCTAATCTTTATTATTTTCTTCCTTCTGCTCGCTTTGGGCTTAGTTTGCTATTCTTTTTATAGTTCTTCCAGTTTTGAGGTTTGGTCTTTGATTTGAAATCTTTCCTCTTTTTTAATATTAGCATTTAGAGCTATAAGTTTCCCTCTCAGCACTGCCTTTGCTGCATCCCATAAGTTTTGGTATGTTGTATTTTCATTTTCATTAGCCTCAAGGTATATCCTAATTTTTCCTTTAATCCATCGGTTATTTAAGAGTACATTGCTTAATTTCCGTATTTTTGTGAATATTCCATTTTTCCCTGTGTTATTGATTTCTAGCTTCATTCTGTTGTGGTTGGAGAAGATTCATTTTATGATTTCGATATTTTTCATTTTATTGAGACATGTTTTGTGACCTAAGATATGTCTGTCTTGGAGAATGGTCCATGTGCACTCAAGAAGAATGTATATTCTGTTGTTGGGTTCTTTTTTTTTTTTTAATTGTTGAAAATTAAAAAATAAGAGTAATTTAGCAGGAGAGTGGGTGTAGCTCAGTGGTTGAGTGCCTGCTTCCCATGTACGAGGTCCTGTGTTCAATCCCTGGTACCTCCTTTAAAAAAAAAAAAAGAGTAATTTAGCAAAGAGATTTTATTATTATTAAAGTCTAAGTGAACTGAATTAGGAGGAATAAAAAATGTTTACTAATACCACACATTAGTAATGTAAAATATTTAATATTATTTGCTTTGCTGATGGGAATGTAGATGGTTCTAGCAGCAGATTAAGATGGTTTTCATAGGGAAACGGATGTGGCTCAAGAAGTTCGGCGTCCGTCTACCATATGGAGAGACCGGGGTTCGATCCCCGGGACCTCCCGGTGAAAAAAAAAAAAAAAAAAAGATGGTTTTCATAAAAACTGTTAAGAAGACAAGAGTAATCATATAAGAGAAGGCTTGTTCCTCAAACAAATACATGTACATGCACTGTTAACAATGGCCAAAAGGTGGAAACAGCCCAAATATCCATCAATGGATGAATGACTAAACAAATTTGGTATTGCCATACAATGAAATATTATTCCGTCATAAAAAGGAATGAAGTACTGATACATACCACAATATGGATGAACCTTGAAATCATGATAAATGAAAGAAGCCAGACATAAAAGGTCATGTATTGCATGATTCCATTTATGTGAAATATCCACAGTAGGTGAATTCATATAGAATTCACAGATTGATGGTCAGCTAGGGGTTGGGGGAAGGGAGAGATGGGGAGCAACTGCTTCACGAGTATAATGATTTTCCTTTTGGGGCAATGAACATATTTTGGAACTAGATGTGGTAATTGGACAACATCGTGAATGTACTAAGTGCCACTGAAATGGACAAATAATGCTTGCTTACATTATAATTATATTAGGTATATGTTATGGCAAGATTTTTTTATTCAACTTCTGAAATCTGACACAGAAGTGAAAATTTTTAATCAGAAGTCACACTTCAGAGAGCATAAGAGAACTCAGAGAGGGATGGAATAATTTGTATGTGGAAAAAACATCAGCCACGATTCAGCCCTTAGAGTCTTTCAGACACTTCACACAACAGAAAGCTGTCATGATAACATGGGTAGGTAAACCTTTAGCTCCTGGCCACCCTTCATTGTACATCAGAGAACTCAAATTAGGGTGAAACCTTATGAGTGTAATGAATGCAAAAAATCTTTATGTAAGAAGCTGCACATTATACCTCAGAAAATGTACACAGGGGAGTCACCCTATAATATAAATATTACATATTTATATTTGGGATAGAGTTATATTAGGGAATTACATGTTTTGGTAAATATGTGTTTTAAAATATATTCAAAATAAAGAAAGTTAAAACCAAACAAAGATATTTAACTTTTGCTCTTTTTAAGTATGTATTTTAAATGGCTTTATTCTCAGGGCTATCATTAAAAAGGCTTCAGATCTAGAGTACAGAATACAGCGAAGAACTCTTTTTAAGGAAGATTTTATCAATTATGTTCAAGTAAGTGAATAATTTTATTACTTTTTAATCCCCTCACATTTTAAATCATAGAACGATAAGCTTGACAACAATTTTCTACAAAATTCCATACTTTTTCCAATTATTAAACAGATAATTTTTGAGCAAGTAAGAAGTAGAGGTGTTTGTTGAGAGTAGCATTGTTGCATTAAGGCTTAAGTCCTTGCTAAACTGAACTCTTCCCCACCTACCATTTTTTTTCTATAAGGTCATCTGAGAGACTGCCAGAGACACAGTGTATCAGGAATTTAGCAGAAGATTTGATAGATTGTCCCTTGTGCGGTGAGATAGAGGAGTGTGAGTTCAATTTTAGTAAATGGTTGTAAAATTAACACTTTTGGGTCAGTAAGGCAACCTAGATGAAAGCATGTTGCAGAGTTCTTCCATCCAAATGGATGGAAGATTTTGAGTGAAGAGAAACATATATCCAGAGCAATTTTCAGATGGGGAAAAAATAGCTATAATATGTTGGATGATAGAATCAGGATTCAGAAAAAACCCAATAAAGAAGAAATGCTATAAAACTAAAGGTTCTGAGCTTAGAGTAATAAAAACCAAATGAACAGTTGATATATGAGACCTGGTCAAGAAACAGTGTTATTGAAAGATGTGGTAGGGCTTATAGTTGATTGCCAACTCAAAATGAGCTAAGAGAATATTATGTAAAAATATACTCGGTTGGCTATGTTAGCAAAAGTAGAATGTCAAGTATTGAGCTGAACAGAGGACATTGCAAACAGGCAATGTCTATAAAGCCATGTCTAGAAAATTGTGTTAGGCTCAAGATTACATTTTAAGAAGGACTTTGAGAGGTTGGAAGGCAGTCAAGATAGAAACCTTGTCCTGGGAGGAATCAATGAAGGAATTGTAGAGATGTTTAACCTTAAGAAGACTTAAGAAGTGGCAAATGATTTCACTCTTCATTATCTGAAGAGTTACCTGTGGATTAGATTGATTGATTTAGTTTTAGAGAACAGAACTGAAATAAGTAGATTAAAAAATATATCTATATATCTATATGTTTATATATATATTTCTGGCCCACACATACCATATAAACTTGCTATGAGACAGAAGTGGCATTATAAATTAATGGGATTCTGGGGGGAACTGGTTATCTACATTAAAAAAATAAAATTAGATCCCTTCCTCATGTAATACACAAAAGTGAATTCCTGATGAATCAAAGAGAGCTCAGTGTGGGGAAAATAACTTTAAATCTTCTAGACAAAAATATGATAGAATGACTTCAGGTAGAGAAAGATTTGTTATTAAAATAAATGAGACTTTAAAAGCACAAACTAAAAGAAAAACTTGATTTGACTATGTTAAAAGTAATAATTTCTTTGCAAATAATGACACCATTAATAACATGAAAATAACCCACAAAGTGGGAGAAGGTAGTTGCAAGACGTATATTTGGAATCTAGAATGTATGAAGAACTATAAATCAAGAAAATGACGAGCAATCAGAAAGAAAAATGGACAAATTGTATGACCATGAGATTTACAAAGGGGAAACATGATTTGCAGTTATACTTGTGAAAAGATATCACCCTCCTTAGTAATCACATAAATATGGGTTAAAACCAGAGTGCAGTAGCACTTTATATCTATGATACTGACAAGATTGACATTAATACAGAGCTTTTAAGACAGTGAAAACTCATATGACTGGTGGTAGTATAATTGGTACAACGACCTTAGATAGCAATTTGGTATTAGCACATAAAGTTGAAAATGCATATACCCTATGACCCAACAATATTATTCATTCATTCATACAGTAAATATTGAGCATCCATTGTATACGTGCCACTGATGTAGGCGATAGGTACGGCAATAAATAAGCAAATAAAAATCATTGCCTTGTGGAGCTTACATATTAGAGGTGGAAGTGGGTATGTATCCCACATAAATTCCTGCTTTGTTCAAAAGAAGATATGGGGGAGCGGAGATAGCTCAAGTGGTTGAACGCCTGCCTCCCATGTACGAGGTCCTGGGTTCAGTCCCTGGTGCCTCCTAAACAAACAAATAAACAAACAAATGGAAAAACCAACTCTTGTTGGGGAACAGCTGAAGCAGGTTGAGTGCTGCTTCCCATGTACGAGGTCCTGGGTTCAATCCCTGGCAACTCCTGAAAAAAGGAAGAATGTACAGGAATGTTAATTGCAGAATTTTGCAATAGAGAAAAATTGGAAATAAATATGCATCAGCAGGACAAAAGATAAGTAAATTGAACATTTCATGCAATGGACTACTATACAGCAATTAAAAAGAATGAACCTGAATGCCACATGTTAACAGGGATATACATATAATCATAATGTTGAGTGAAAACATGGAATGATGTGTGTACAGTATGATGCCATTTACTTAAAGTTTAAAGACATTCAAGACAACATTATAATAAAGTATAAAGTCATGCTTGAAGATGATAAATACTAAAGTGAAGATAGTCATTACTTCTGTGGAGGAATGGAATCAGAGATGGATCCATGGAGGGCTTCACCTTTTTTTGAAATGTTTAATTTTTTAAAAAGATTTGAAGCAAATATGGTAAAATATAGGCTTTCATGTAGCTATGTGGTACGTGCATGGGTATTCTGTATGCTTTTTTGTGTTTGAAATATTCCATAAAAGTTTTTTTTTTTTTTCATATAAGCTTTAAAATGAAGCATACAATCTTGTGAGGTCTGAGCTTTTTGTCTCTAGTAATCTTCAAGTGGAGGCTAAGAGAGGAAGTATATAGCAGTGGATTTTAGATAGCCTTAGGGGTTCTAAGTGGCAGAGGGTTCGGCTAGGGAGAGCCAATCAGGCTTGTCACCTCTGTTTCAGCTAGAACAACTCTAACTGCTTTGTTTATGCATCAGCTAAGATTTTGTTTGAAGAGTGTCTTTTTTAACTAATAGTTTGAACACACTGTTGTAGAGTAGACTGTTGTTTGGAAATTAGATTAATACTATATATCTTGTAAGGCTTATGATTTTAGCAATATTCTTTGTATCTAAGGTAATTATAATCTTGCTAATTATTGTGTGTCTCTAAGTTTTATAAATGTAAGGTGAATTTTCAAGTGAATGCTGGACATTTACTGTACAATATGCTTTTTGATAGTGAAATACTGTCTATTTTGTGTTCTTGATTTTTAGTTTGGGATTTAACTAAATGTATTTCCTATATTTAAAAGGTTATAGTTTTTGTTTTTCTTATTCGTGTTGTTTTTTTTTTTTTCTTCTATAGTATGAAATCAATCTTTTGGAGCTGATCCAGAGAAGAAGAACAGTAAGTAGTAGCTGGGAAAAAAAAACAGAGTTAAGCAGAATGGCTCTATACTAGAACTTGGGTTTGGGAGACAGTTGGCATTGATAAATTGTGTGGTAACATGCCTATAATTTGTACTTTGTAATATTTGCTTTTTCCATTAGTACTGTTTAATGATGAAATAAGAATGTTGCTTTGTATAAATGTGATTAAACTGAGGCTTTGTTTTTTCATGTTACCTTTTAGCGCATTGGGTATTCATTTAAAAAGGATGAGATTGAACATTCTATAGTACATCGTGTACAAGGTGTCTTCCGACGTGCTTCAGCAAAGTGGAAAGTAAGTGATCAGAGTACCCTTAATTGTAACAGATATAATGACATGTATTACACATATTATGACTTGGATATTCACATGCATTGTTCTCTATTGTCTTGGGCATCTAAAAATGTATTCTAATGTTGGTATTATTGCTTGAAACATTGTTTTGAGCCAGTTAACATACTATTAAGATAATTGATCTCTGTACCTTAGAGTTATTCTGTGAGGATAATGTTGAAAATGGTGTATTTGGTAGGTAATTAAGAATCAGAAAAAAAAAAAAGAATCAGAAAATTGTCTAGGAGATGTTTGAATATATCTCTAAGTAAATTACACTGAAGACTATAGAGAGGGTTGGAACTTGGGGGTGAGAAATAAATGGCTAGGGTAGGGGCAGCATTTCAGTAACTTGATTTCCTTCAAGTTTGGCTGAGGCTGCATGTTATATGAGAAATGCTTTGGATTCCTGAAAAGGGCAAGTTTTCTGAGTTGCTACGCCTGATTGAGATCATTTGAGAACTGCATTTAACAATTGGATAGATGTTTGTCTTTGAGTATAGTGGGTGAGCATGGGAGGGGATGGATTGAGTTAGTCATGGCTTAGAGAGCCAAGGACTCAGGAAAAGCATGATAAGCTGAGGGGTGTGGTAAAAATTGAATCTTCTGAAATCCACTTCTGTTTCTAATAGAATTAATTAATGCAAAGATATATTTTCTATAAAGATCAAATTCAGGTAGCTTACTACATTGCTTTTCTTGCAGGATGATGTTCAACTTTGGCTGTCCTATGTAGTTTTTTGTAAGAAATGGGTGAGTTTTGGGAAACCATGTTCTTTCTGTTAGTTTGCCTTTTAAGCCTCAGGCTTATGTTTGATTACTGAAACTCCATGTTTTCTCCAAATATGATAACAATTGGGAAAAGAATTCAAGAAGGCTGAACTTTCAATGTAATAACATTTGTATATCTGAATGACTATTTAAATGAGTGATTTCCAAGTCAGCTGAAAAGAAAATATTTATTTGTATTTGTTTGGTAGGGTTATATTTAGAATGTTTATATTTAGTGGTTAAGGAGAAGAAAACTGATTGTGTCTGTATGTGTTGATAAGCCCCTAGCAATAGCAGATCTTGCCTTATTGGATTTTGCAGTGGTTGAGGGTACAGTACAGATCAGTTAAGAGAGTAAGAGCAGTGATTTCACTGTGCAGAAAGTAGAAATTTTTCTTCCTTTTTTACAGGCTACCAAAGCTCAACTTAGCAAAGTATTCTCCGCTATGTTGGCTATTCATTCAAACAAGCCAGGTATGGTGAAATCCATGTCTTTTTTTTTTTTTTTTAAACATTTTATTTAGGTTTAAGCCATTTTGAATTTATTTTGCTTTATAAACCTTAGAGAAATTATTTTAAAGAATTGTGTTTAGGCAGTTGGCCTCTCAGAGGTTTTTGTTCCTGAATAGCTGCCTCTTAATTCATTCCTGTCTATTGTGTGTTACTGTGCTAGGTATTGTATCTGTGGGCAAGAAAGATTACATTTCTTTTTAGTTGATGGCAAAAGAAACTCTTTGGGAAAAATTACAACTAATGTAACTTATAGACAATAGCTAACAGTAATATAAAATTTTTGCAGCAATGGCAAAGAAGTTGATATATCAATTCTAAGGGTCAGCAATAGGGGGGTTGAAAGGGGTATGGAATTTTTCCTTTTGGAATAATGAAAATGTTCTAAAATTGACTATGGTGGTAACAGCACAGCTCTGTGATGAAAATGAGAGCCACTGAGTGTAAACTTCGGATGAATTGTACAAGGCATGGGACTGTATAACACAATGAAACCTGTGGTGGAAGATGAACTGTGGTTAACAGAACATATAAGGGAATGTTATCTCATGAACTATAACAACTCTGCCTCCCAAAGTGAAGATCATGTGGGAGAGGACAAGACCACATGAGTGGGTGGGAGAGCCACTCTGGCTTAGCTTCCAGTGGTCCTAGCAAGGGTTATGTTCAGTTTCAGGAGTCACATGCTCAAGAAAGCCCAAAGCAGTGGCTCTCCATCATTCACAGCCTTCCCAGTCCAGATGTAGTTACCAACCACGTGTCATTTTTCCCATAAGCAATCTTGCCTGGTAATATTGTTAACCTTTATTAAGTTTGTTGGGAAACAACTAAACTGTTAACTAAAGGTTATTTTCCCAGAAGGTACAATTAAAATTTACTTGTTAAATTATGAACTCTTTCAAATAAGGAGAAAACAAAAAATAATTGATTTCATTGATTCTAACTCACATTTTTTCCTTCTCATTTTAACAACTTAAAAATTTATACAGGACTTATAATGAGAGTGTCTTTAGATTTGATGTACAGTAACAGGCACCTCTGTCCCATTATCTTGATTCAACAGATGTTAACATTTACCTCTTTGCTTCAGAATGCTTTAATTTTGGTTAAAGCAACAAAACTTTACAGATGAGCATTAGAAGTCCCTTCTGTCCATCCTTTTCTCCTTTCAGCAAGATTTTTAAAAAAGTTTTGAGTATTAAAATTGGAGTATTAGTCTTTTCTTCTCTTGGCTTTATTATACTGATTGAAATGGAAGTCTGATTTTCCTCCATTCATAGCTTTGTGGATTATGGCAGCCAAATGGGAAATGGAAGATCGCTTGTCTTCAGAAAGTGCTAGACAACTATTTCTTCGGGCTCTGCGCTTTCATCCAGAGTGTCCGAAACTTTATCAAGAAGTGAGTGTGTCAAAAGGACAAATATTGTATGAATGCATTACTATGACCCAAATATATTGTGTAATATATTGTTTGACTCACACACACACAAAAAAACAAACAAAAAACAAAACAACAAAAAAATTTACATGTATCCATTACATTTAATTGAGAAATGTATATATTTATTCATCTGTGTTTACTTTTTAGTTTTTTATTGCTTATGTTTTCAATTATTAAATGTACAAAATAAAGTTAAAAAAAAAAAAAAAAAAAAGAAGTGAGTGTGTGCGCTAACTCCTGACAGAATGAAAGTGAAAAAGGCAAATAACTTGTTAATATTATTATGAAAGTAATTTGTCCTTGGAAATCCCCTGGAAGAATGTTGGGATCCCCCAGATATCCCCAGATCACATTTTTGAGAACCTTTGAGCTTCATTATCTTTTCTAATAGCTGCATTTCTTAAAAAACTAAAGAGCGTTTTTTTATTTAACACTAAAAAGCAATAAATGCTTGTAGAAAATCTGGGAAACAAAATCAGAAAAACATAAGCACAGAAGGGAAAACGTATATCTGACTGAAGACAAACAGTATTAACAATATTGTCTACTTACTTAGAGTACTTTTTCTGTGCACGTTTTTCACATAGTGGTTATTGTGTTACATTTTGTATATACAATTGTATATATACAATTTTGTAGGCAACTCTTAAAAAACAAGATACAATAACATTATTAGAATTGTGGTGACTATTTTATGGCTGCATTAATAGTCTGCTTCTTTTATAATCTATTTGGTTTTCCTTATTGTTGGTTATTTAGATTGTTTGAAATATTTGCTCTTACCTTTGTGTATAAAACTTTAAGGTATTTAGGATTATTTCCTTATGATAGATTCTTGTAAGCAGAATTACTGCTTTAAAGGATGGAAACATTTTTTAAGGTTTCTGATTCATATCTCTAAATTGCTTACCAAAAGAGCATAAAATAATGTCTTTTTTACCATACCTTGTTAATGTCAGCTAGTTTCATAAAAAAATAAAATGTAACTTCTCCCAAACTTCCCCAGATCTGATATGGGTAAAATATAAATTATGTATTTCTAATAAAAGAAGAAATATTCTCCAAAGATTTTTAGTTCATTATTTCTCTTCTCTAGTACTTTAGGATGGAGCTGATGAATACTGAGAAACTGAGGAAAGAAAAGCAAGAATTTGAAAAAGCCAAGATGGATGTGGTAAGATGCTGATGTACTGTCATTTGTTAACAATATGTAGTGTTTTGAATCTGCTTAGGAGAAAGAAAAAATCATTGGGATGAACTTTTCTTTCCAATTTAATGTTGTCATTTTTTGAAACAGTAAGATGAGTCCAGAGTGGATAAAGTTAATTTGCTCTAGATACTGACATTTGAACTAATTCAGAACTATTACTGATGGACTGACTAAATGTTCTTTAATACTGTATGAAAATCATTATATGTAAGTTAGACATTAATAGGTTGAAAGAGCTTGAGGAAGGAAGTGAAATGTATGGTTCCCTACCCTTCTTTCTTTTCCCTTTCCTATAATTTTCTACAAAAGAGAATAATAAAAAAAAAGTTTTAGAATGTTGGAGCTAAAAAGAAACTTGATATCATCTTTTAGACTGGTTTCTTGCCCAGAACCTTTTTTTTCAAAATACGGTGTTATATAGGAGGGTAAACAAGGCACATAAAACTTGAACTATTGGGTCTAAATGAGGAGTGAGGCCTTAAAGCTTGTGATCTTGCTACCACTCCAGGAGCCTAGGAAAACAGTTTGAAGATCAGTGATCTTGTTCCTGCTGTACATTTCATAAGTGAGCATACTGATCCAAAGAGGTGATGTGGTTTGCCAGAGGTCATATGGTACACGCATACTAGGACTGTTAATTATCATGCTAGTGCTCTTTCTACGTAATGGCATATCCCATTAATAGTTAGGTTCAATGTATTGCTTTTAAGGGGAATCTTGATTATCCTGAAGAAATCCTTAAAGGCGAGTTGGCACGGATTGTCTACAAAAATTCTGTGAGCATAATTAAAGGTAGGTGTATCTTTTGCTATTTATTTGATATTTATAATGAGGAAGACTTAATAGCTGATTTTTGAAATTTTCCATTAGAATGAGTTTAAAACTCTGAATGGAGGAATAGTGTCATTTCTTTTAAAAAAACTTCCCATTAGGATATAGTTAGGTATTTCAGTAAGGTTTTATTGAGTACTTAGCTCATTTGGAGAGTTGAAAAGAAGTAGATAATTCAGTCAATGCCCTTATGCCTTTAAGAAATTTAGTAAAAAGAAAGAAACAATTATGAATACTCCAAAGTACTAAAAATGGCTTTGTTTGTATGTGAGACTATGGTTGACTTTTTCTATTTTGTTCTAGTTACCAGTTTAAAAAAATTAAGTCTACCTCTAATACATCAAGTGCTTATTGAGTAAAGTGATTCTTTAGTGTCCCACTGGCAATGAACTTCCCCTCCTTTGTTTTTTAAATTTTAGGTGCAGAATTTCATGTGTCATTGCTTTCAATTGCACAGCTGTTTGACTTTGCTAAAGATCTGCAAAAAGAAATTTATGATGAGTAAGTAAAATAGTAGAAAGGTGAACACATTTCTGGTCTTGTGATTGATTTTTTTTTTTTAAAGATTTTATTTATTTATTCATTTATCCCCCCCTTGCTGCTTGTGCTCTCTGGGTCAGCTAACCACACCGTGCGGGTGGGCTTGCGTTCACCAGGAGGCCCCGGGAACCGAACCCGGGGCCTCCCATATGGTAAACGGGAGCCCTACTGATTGAGCCACAGCCGCTTCCCATTGTGATTGATTTTTTAAAATACTTTCTTTTTAATTATAATATATACATAACAGGGAGCTGATGTGGCTCAGTGGTTGAGTGCCGGCTTCCCATGTATAAGGTCCTGGGTTTAATCCCTGGCCCCGGTACCTCAAAAACAAAAAACCAACAAAAAAATCCATGTAAAATCATTTAAACCATTTTAAGTGATAAATTCTTTGACAATAAGTACCTTGACAATACTGTGCCACTTTTATCACAATTTCCAGACTATTTTCAATGTCCCAAACCAGAACTCTCCATTCCCTCTTCCCCTTACCCCTGGTAATGATTATTCTGCTCTATGAATTTGCTTATTTTAAGTATTTCCTATAAGTGATATCATAAAATACTTATCACCAGTTACATCTGTGTATGGTATGTCCAAAACCATAGATTTATCATTGCTTTCTATGCATTTGCGTTTTAGCATCTGTAGGAAGTAAGAAGTGGAGTTAGATACTAAAAATACGATACTCGGGAAGCGGCTGTGGCTCAATCAGTAGGGCTCCCGTTTACCATATGGGAGGCCCCGGGTTCGGTTCCCAGGGCCTCCTGGTGAAGGCAAGCCCGCCCGCACAGCGTGGAGCGTGGTTAGCTGACCCAGCGAGCACAAGCAGCAAGGGGGGATAAATGAATAAATAAATAAAATCTTAAAAAAAAAAAAATGCTCATACTTAAAAAATAAATAAATAAATAAATAAAAATACGATACTGTACAATAGCGCTGGCATTTATGATTACCCAAGTTGTTACCTTTACTGGAGGTCTTTATTTCTTTATGCTGCTTTGAACCACTGCCTGGTGTCCTTTCCTTTCAATCTGAAGAATTCCCTTTAGCATTGCTTATAGGGGCAGGTCTAGTGGTGATGAACTCCCTCAGCCGTTGTTTACCTGGGAATGTCTTAATTTCTCCCTCTTTTTTTTTTTCTCTGTCCCTTCTTTTTGAAAAAAAGGTCTCGCCAGATATAAAATTCTTGGTTGGCAGTTGTTTTCTTTCAGCACTTTAAGTGTTTCAACCCACTGCCTTCTTGCCTCCATGGTTTCTGATGAGAAATTGACACTCAGTCTAATTAAGATTCCCTTGTACGTAACACGTTGGTTTTCTCTTGTGGCTTTCAGAACTCTCTTTGTCCTTTGCATTCGACAGTTTGATCAATATGACTGGGTGTATTTTTCTTTCAGTTTATCCTGTTTGGTGTTCTGTGGGCTTCTTGGATGTGCATATTCATGTTTTTTGCTAAGTTTGGGATGTTTTCTGAGATTATTTCTTTGAATATTCCTTTTGCCTTTCTCTGAGACTCCCATAATGCATGTATTGGTATGCTTGATCGTGTACCAGAGGTCTCAGGCTAGTTTTGCTTTTTTTAATTCTTTTTCCTTTCTGCTCCTCAGCCTGACTCATTTTGGTTGTCATGTCTTCAGGTTCTCTGTTTTTTTTCCTGCTAGTTCCAGTCTGCTGTTAACCCTCCTGGGTATTTTTCATTTCAGTTATTGTGATCTTCAGCTCCAGTAGTTCTGTTAGGTTACTTAAAAATTTTTTTTTTAAATCTTTATTGCGATTCTTGTATTGTTCATTCATTGTTTTCCTGATACCCTTTAGTTTTTTCTCTGTCTTTTCCTCCATCTCTTTTATCATTTTTTAGATTATTTTTTAATCCTCTTCCTTTGGATGTACCATCATTCCTGTTTCTTTGTTTGTCTTGTTATCTTTTGTGCATACTGTGCTTTTTAATATTTAAAATGTTAGCTCTGGGATTTATTCCCGGAGATGACTGTTTCTGAGTTTGTAACCAGCTGGTGATGTGACTGAGATTTTCTTGAGTGTTAATCCTCTTATTAGGAAGGTCTGCCCAAAGCGAATGCAAAGTGCATGGTCCTTCCTGTCTTATCCGGACCTGTGTTTTGTCCTTATGCTTGCGAGTTGTTTAGGAATTCCTGTGTTTACAGGAGTTTGAATGCCCCCTCTCTTTCCTAGGAGACGGACCTTCTCCCTCTCCCTGGTGCTTCACAGGTGGCTTTCAAGCAAGTAAGCCTTTGCTCCAGGCTGCCCACCTCAATTGTTTCAAGCTGCTTTTGCCTGGAGGACAAATTCTGGGAACTGGGTTATAGCAGAGAGGAGTTTTCCAAGTCAGTGTTTCCCAGCTGGAACAAGGCCAGGGACCCACAAAGGGAGCGCAGGCCTCCTCCAAATAGCCCTGGAGAGAGAATGAAGGAGAGACCAGGAGGGGCACCATGAGCTTCTTCCATAGCTCCCTAAAGCTGCCCAGCAAATGCAGCCCTTCAACTGTCCTCTGCAGCTCTGAGGAAGCATAGCATCTTTATTTTATTTTATTTTTTTTTTAAGATTTTATTTATTTATTCATTTATCCCCCCCTTGCTGCCTGTGCTCGCTGGGTCAGCCAACCACGCCGTGTGGGCGGGCCTGCCCTCACCAGGAGGCCCCGGGAACCGAACCCGGGGCCTCCCATATGGTAAACGGGAGCCCTACTGATTGAGCCACAGCCGCTTCCCAGCATAGCATCTTTAAGTCTCCTCTTCTCTACTGCCTTTCTGTGGGGTGGGTTGGAATAATGGATGCCCGCATAGCCGGGCCCCGCAGCAGTCCAAAGTTCCTAATCAAAAGCTGTGATCAGCAATTGGCCTGTGCCCACCCTGCATCCTGAGAAGTAGATTTTTATGTCCCTTTCTTACACCAGCAAGTCACGCCAGGGACTGGACCTCATGAGAGTGGGGGATGGGTGCTGAATCTCTGGCTGATAGGGCACTTTAATGGTATTTGCCATAATTTACCAGCCTCTTCCTCCTGCTCTTCTCTAGTTGCTGTACAGTGTTCTACTGGACTCTGAAGTTTTGAGATAGTTGATTCGGGTAGTTCCTGCCTATTTAATAGTTGTTCTGGTGGAGGGACTGATACCTGAAGCTTCCTCCTCTTCCATCTTCCCACAATCCCCTCCCACTCGGTCCCCCCCCCATTGTTGTTGAGTGCTGGAGCCATTAATTTGTGGCTTTTCCAAACTATTTTTCCTCTTAAACAGAGAATGTAAAGAGAAAAGAAGGAAAAAAAGCATTGCCTCTTAAAGACTCAACTGCAGGGGTTCTTAACCTTTTTTGTTCCACGAACCCCTTTGCCAGTCAGGTGAAAACTATGGACCCCTTACTAAGTCCACACTATACTGTGTATTATTTAATAAATATATCACACCCGCACCAACATGTCCCCCAAGAATAACGTTTTTTTTTTTTTTTTTTTATTTAAATTCAAGCTCACGGACCCCTGTTAAGAACCACTGCTGTACTGCTTTTGCAAGAGGGGTGTTGGAACAATAGCTGCCCTCAGAGCTGGCCCCCCAGTGATCTGAAATAGCTGATCAAAAGCATCGTTCAGCAATCAACCACATACCTCCAGATTTTGGAAGACTAGGTCCTTACAGCCCACTCTTGCATCGGCAAGCTGCCCTAGGAGCCCTGTCTTCTCTGCTTTCTGCCACACGGTTGGGAGATGGGAGATGTAGTCTCTACAGGGAGGGTGAAATTCGTTGGTATTACAGTTTATCAGCTTCTTCCTCCAGCTCTTTCCTAGATGGTGCACATTGTTCCACTAGACTCCAGAGTTCCTAATACAAGCTTACCTTGGAGATACTGTGAATTTGGTTCCAGACCACTGAAGTAAAGTGAATATTGCAATCACATAAATTTTTTGGTTTCTCAGTGCATATAAAGTTATGTTTATACTATACTGTCATCTAATAAGTGTGTAATAGCATTTTGTCTAAACAAATAATGTACATACCTTAATTGAAATTAAGGGGCTTGAAGTGAGCACATGCTTTTGGAAAGATGAATCTGAGTAGACTTGCTTGATGTAGGGTTACCACAATTCTTCAATTTGTCAAAGTCTCACATATATGCAAAGTATAATAAAGTGAAGTATAATAAAATGAGGTATGCCTGTAGCTCCTACCAGTTCAATTGTTTTGGTGGACGGACAGATTCCTGGATCTTCTTCCTTCATTTTCCCACATTTCTTCTCCTTTCTGATTCATTTTCTTTTTATATATTTTTAAACAATTTATTGAAGTATATCATTTATACGTGAACATACATAAACCATGTGTTCAGTAAACATCGTGAACTTACAAAACAAACATGCCTAACATGGATAACATCACCTCCCCACAAACACCCTGCATTTTTGTGAACCATTTAACAAATCATGAAAGAGCATTATCAAAGTATTACTATCAACTATAGTCCGTAT
Source organism: Tolypeutes matacus (assembly GCA_026826555.1). Classification (NCBI taxonomy): domain Eukaryota; kingdom Metazoa; phylum Chordata; class Mammalia; order Cingulata; family Chlamyphoridae; genus Tolypeutes; species Tolypeutes matacus. The sequence continues at coordinate 21,233,970 of JAKSZT010054055.1, forward strand.
CTTCCTCCCCTATACATTTTTTAAGGATTTATTTATTTATTTGTTTACTTTTATCCACTTTTACCCCCCCCCCCGTTTTTGCTGTTTCTGTGTCCATTCACTGGACAACTCTCTGTGTTCTTTTTGGGCCCTCTCTTCTCATCCTGTCTTCACTGGGATTTGATCCTCAGAATCTCTGATGTGGGAGAGAGGCGTCCTACCACCCATGCCACCTTAGTTCCTGGTTTTTTGGCGCATCTCGTCTTGGCTCTCCCTTGTGTCACTCTCCTGTTATATGTCGTCATCTTGCTGCGAGGCTCGTGGGGCCTGGCGGTGCACCCGCTCGCGGGGCCTGGTGGCCCACGCGCCTTCTATATTTTCCTTTTTTTTTTGAATTTTACCGAGATGTCCCAGGGGCCGAACCCAGGTCCCTCCATATGGGAAACGGACGCCCAACCACCTGAGCCACATCCGTCCCCCTGCTATATCTCTTAAGGTTGACCAAAGATACCGAAAGTTACAGTCTTTTCCCATACAGGATGGTCATATAATAAATCAGGCTTAGTTTAACACCAGCATTATAAAAACCAGCCTTTTTTTTTTTTTTTTTAAGTCATTCATTTATTCCTTGCCTGCTGTGCCCCCCCCCATTGTTCTGCACTCTGCTCTGTGTATTTTTCTATGTCTGCTTGCCTTCTCCTTAGGTGGCATGGGGAACTGATCCTGGAACCTTCCGGAGTGGAGAGAGGCTGCTCAGTCTCTTGCACCACCTCAGCTCCCTGATCTGCTGCATCTCTTATTGTTTCTCTTCTGTGTCTCTTTTTGTTTTGTCATCTTGCTGCACCCCAGCTCTCTGCGCAGGCCAGCACTCTTGTGCGGGCCAGTACTCCATGTGGTCCAGCTCTCTGCTTGGGCCTGCTTGCCATGCGGGCCAGCTTGTTTTTCACCAGGAGGCCCTGGGAATCGAACCCTGGACCTCCTATATGGTAGACAGGAGCCCAAGTGCTTAAGCCACATCTGCTTCCCTGATTCATTTTCTTTAAAAGTTTGAGGTTGAATATTTAGAAGGGGAAAAATAAGAAACCACACTAAACTCTTGGAAGAAAAGTTAATTTTAGGTCCATTGTATCTAAGAAAATAATGTTCCCGAGAAGTTGTTTGACTCACTCATTGGCATCTACTGGAAAATAATTTGTCTCATTTTCAATAACAGATATATTCTAAGGCTTATATAAAAACTACATCCTATTTTGTTTGCATGTCTTTTGTCCGTAAAATGAGTTGTACTTATGGGTATGAATAGTTGAATGCTGCAGGTTATTTTATTATTATTATTATTTATTTATTTATTTTTTATCGGGAGGTACCGGGGATCGAACCCCGGTCTCTCCATATGGTAGACGGACGCCGAACCTCTTGAGCCACATCCGTTTCCCTATTATTATTATTTTTTAAAGATTTATTTTATTTATTTATTTATCCCCCCCTTGCTGCTTGTGCTCACTGTGTCCATTGGCTGTGTGTTTTTCTGTGTCTGCTTGTCCTCCTTTGTTGCATCATCTTGCTGTACCAGCTCACTGCATGGTGCGGGCTGTCTTGCCTTCACCAGGAAGCCCTGAGAATCGAACCTGGGGCCTCCCATATGGTAAACGGGAGCCCAACCATTTGAGCCACATCTGCTTCCCATTTTATTCTTTAAGATGTAGAAAATTAAGAGCCTGGATATTATAATAATAAGTTTATTATAGAGCCTCCAGGGTTTATGGAGGCTCATCTTGTCACAGATACGGACTGATTTGACTTTGATCACTTGAAAGTTAACATTTGTCAATGATGCCTGAAACATTCTGAAACTCAATAAATATACGACAACTCTGATCCATTGACAAAAATATAGAGAGCATGAAGTATCTGCAAGGCCTTTTGGGAAGTAGCTTTGATGGTACTGAAATTGTTAAAGGGTTGTCCTAAGTACATTTTTAGAGGCTAGAGGAGTGACTCTTTCATATTCTGATTCTCTTGTCATGGGGACGGTGCCAGTAAGCTGTATTTTTATTTTTATTTTTATTTTTTTGAGGTACCAGGGACCAGAGATTGAACTCGGGACCTTGTTATGTGGGAAGCTGGCGCTCAACCACTGAGCCACATTGGCTTCCCTGAGTTGGTTTTTTCATTTGTTTTGCTTGTTTGTTCTTGTTTTTTCAGGAGGTACTGGGAACTGAACCCGGGATCTCCCATGTGGGAGGTGGGCGCTCAACTCCTTGAGCCACATCTGCTCATAATCTGTATTTTTCAGCCTTCAGGCTCTACACACAGATGACCCTCTCACTTGGGATTATGTGGCACGGCGAGAATTAGAGATTGAGTCCCATCCTGGAGAAGAGCAGCCTACCACCAAACGAGCCAAAGCAGCAGAAGTGGGCCGGAAGGAAGAGAGGTGCTGTGCTGTATATGAAGAGGCGGTGAAGATTCTGCCTACAGGTAAACTTCACCAATTTATGGTGTGGTGTAGAAGTAATTATATTCATGAGTGTGAAACTGATGCTCCCATTCTCAATACCAACATCATTATTAGGAATCTCTGTAGTACAGTTTGCAATGTGTCTGACTCTCCAGATTGCTCTTTCTTTCTCTGATAGTGAAAGATGGAATTTTTATGACTTTCCTTGATAGTAGTAGTGTTTATGTTCAATTATTTGGGGAAATGATACTTAGGAAATAACAAGACAACTCCTTAATCCTTAATTATCTCTTGCTATAGATGTGTATTTTATTTTATAATAATGGAACTAAAGGCAAAGTGGATATATAGCATGGATAAGGCTTTAATTTTTATATTATATCATTACTTAGTTGTCGTTCCTCAATACTTGAAATGTTTAATTGGCTATAAGCAGAATAACTTATATTCATGAGGCTAATTTAAACTCTCCTTTATATTTGTTTTCCCTTTGAAAAAAAGATCTGTGATGATTATTAAACTAAGAATTGATAATCTGATCAATATATTCTTCCTGACTTCCAGAGGCCATGTGGAAGTGTTACATCAACTTTTGCTTGGAAAGATTTACTAAGAAGACAAATAGTGAGTTCCTCAGAGGGAAGGTAAGGACTTATGTTGCGTGGATACAGGGGCTGAGTAGAGAGTGACTGTCTTCTGAAGGAAGAACGGAAACAGCTCTTTTGGGGTCTGGGGTTTCATGCTAGCCACTTTTTCTCCTTTTGGGTCACTTGTCATTCAGAATTTCTGTGTCTGGTTTGCATTTATACTGGCAACTAGGTTAGGAGGTGCTTTCCTCTTTACCTGGTTGTGCTTCTTACATCTGCCCAACTCATCTGATTATAAGGCAAACCTCCATGGAGGGCAACTCAGCAATTCCTTCTGAATTCTCAGAAATGTAAGACTGCTTTTGTTCACTGACAGAGGCCAGAGGCCCCCACTGTCGGCCTTTGTAATGAGCTGTGGTGGTTTTCTAATTTCAGAGACTGGAAAGAACTATGGATGCATTCAGGAAGGCACATGAACTAAAACTTCTGTCAGAATTTCAATACAAGCAGTGGGTAAGAACACAGAGAACACATTCACTATCAGTTAAATACATTTTATTCCAGTTGTTCTGTTCTGGTGTCATGAGTATTAAATGTACATTGTTACACAATTTAGTCAGTTTGGAGGTTTGGTGTGGTAGATGTAGAGCATATTTACATTTGACTCAGTATTTGGTATATGCCAGAAATGAAATGTGTACTACTAAAGGGAAAAATATAAAATAGTGGAAAACATTCAGAACAAAGAGTTTTTCATTTTTTATTGAATGTCACCAGGCCCAGATTAACCACTGGTACAATAAAGACAAATTAGATGTGTTTCTGTGTTTCAGAAGCTGACATTCCATAGTAAGAGACAAATTAGGGGAGTGGTTATAGCTCAGTGGTTGAGCACCTGTTTTCTATGTATGAGGTCCTGAGTTCAATTCCTGGTTCCCTCTCGTGAGGGGGGTGGAAAAAGACATGTTAAACTTTCATTACTCTGTGGCATGGGTAAAGGCGGTTAGAGAGAACAGAATAATGCTGTGGGAATACACAGTTTTGGACCAGGTTTTGCCGCTTAATAGCTAGATGACGCGGGTAAACCACTTTTCTGAGTTTGTTTACTTGATTTTAAAATAGTGATAATGATCCTTGTCTTTGACTCTCATGAATTTGTTGAGGGGATTACATGAGATAATGAATGTGTTAATGTATTTAATAGCTTTATGGTGGAAAAAGGACAAAAATCTTTATATTTGTTGAGTGCCTTCTATTTGTGTAATCCTTACCTCTTTTGATTCATTTCATTACATAATTTTTACATATTTGCAATGTCTTGCTATTTTGTATTATATTCTATTTTCACATTCTCATACTTTGACTTGTAGATACATAATGCATATGCTTTATAGTAACCTGTTGTATAGGGCAGAGGCACATTTCTCCCATTATTTCATCTGTCTGGGAAAATCCTACTCCTGGATGAGTTCAAAGGACCTCACTTGAGCTACTGAATGCTGGCAAGACCTTGTAAATTCAACTTGGTTTTGTGTGCTGCCTGACAGTCCTGCTGTCTTTCCGTTATCATCTTTCTTTTGCCATTCCCCACTGACTATTGCAAACACCCTGCACTCCCCAAATCTCTGATGCTTTCCTTCCTAAATCTGGCACCTCATCACTCATTTGGTGACTTTGCTCTTAATTAGAGTCCCACAACATGCTGCCTCTAACCTTAAAATGCTGAGCTGATTCTGTACCCATCCTTTCTCTAGATTATTCTCCACAGAATGGTTTTAAAAAATTGATTATCTGATTATTTTGTGGCTTCTGATTGTCCTTTGGTTAAAGCCAAACTCCTTGCCTAGGTCCCTGTTTGTACCTCCAGTTTCACCTCAATCTCTTGTCTATATCCTACCCTCCAGCCATTCTGAACTTGGATTTTCTTTCATATCCATGCTCTCTTTCATCTTCAGCCTCTTGCACTTGCTGGTTGGGAGAGCTTCTTTATTTTTGGAGGTGCCTACTTTCACCTGGCTAATGTCTGCTCCTTCTTAGGTCTTAGAGCTTAAATGGTGCTTCCTTTCTGGGAGTCCTTTTTCAGCCCTTGCATAGACTCTGCTGGGTCCTCCTGCTTTGTACTTTCTAGCATATAATTCTGTATCTGTCATGACAAACTTGGTCTCTACTGCTGGATTGGAGGCTCCATAGGTGGAACCTATAATTTGCTCATTATAGAATCTAGCATCTACCATATATGGTGTGCAATAAAAATGTTTGTTGAGTGAATGGATTATACACTGCCATTTATATGCTTTTTCACAATTTTGTAAAATTAGTTTGGTTTTTAGCCCCCCCACTCACCCAGTTAGAATAGTGTGGATAGAATCGTTTTTGAACAGGTAAGATTTCCTTCCATTCATTTATTTCTTGGCATATTTGTTCAAGTAAATTTCTCCAGTTTGGATATGAGCATCCTTATTACATAGTTCAAAATTACATTTCAGAAAAATTGTGCCAGTTTATAGTGTCTCCAGCTCCATTTGAATGAATATACCTGTTTCCTTACCATCCCTCCAATACTGGTTTTATCTTTACTGGTTTTTATAATCTAATAGTTGTGGATTCTAGCATAGTGAAGTGTTTTATTAATAACTTCCAGACTAAATTATTTAGGCTCTCTGATTTTCACATCATCCTTGTATTTTTTTTTTTTTTTAAATTTTTTAATTTTTAGGGAGGTACTGGTACATGGGAAGCAGGGGCTCAACCACCATCTGCTCCCCAATGAGAGTTGGATTTTTCGTTTGTTTTTCTGTTTGTTTTTAGGAGGTACTGGGGATCGAACCCAGGACCTCGTACATGGGAAACAGGCACTCAACCACTTGAGCTACATCAGCTTCCTCATCCTTGTATTTTGATAGTTCTCGGAGATAGGAACAGGGAAAGGAGGAGGAGGAATTACAAATTATTCAGTTTGTGCCTAACAGCCACAGGTAAAAAGTTAGTGGAAAGGCAGTTGAAATTATTGCCTAAAATGAGGTCTTTATTTTTCCCATTTACATAGATAATTGAAGTTTCAGTAATTAAATTTCTAATGATCTTTTGTCTTATCTAGATTGAGTTGCTGCTGCATCATGACTTCTTTAAGGAGGCTCTGGAGGTGGCAGTAGCTGGAACTGAATTGTTTAGAGACTCTGTGACAATGTGGAAGATGAAGCTGCAGGTGCTGATTGAATCAAAGAGCACTGATGTAGCCACGCTTTTTGAAGAAGCCTTTGTACACCTGAAACCCCAGGTCTGTGAGTTGGGCCTTTTCGTATTTCATTCTATTTAGGGAAGCTTTTAAGACTTCAACCAAAGCTCATTTGGAGTGTTATTTGTCTGATGAGAGCTCAAACTAGTGTAGTATTTGTTATGAAGTGGTAGAGGTTGAAGGACTAAGAGTAGAAGAATTTACTTCCATTTAATAGCCTATTTCTAATCTATTATTTGAAAATTGACTATTTCTATAAAGTTTTCTATCCTTAGATATTTTCTTATCTTCTTTAAAAAAATTTTAATTAGAGAAGTTGTAGGTTTACAGAAAAATCGTGTAAAAAATACAGCGTTTCCATATACCTCCCCTATTATTAACTCTGCATCATTAGTGTGGTGCCTTCTTTACAACTGAAAGAAAATTACAATGTACTATTGTGCTATTATACAATAAATATTATATATAAAATAGTATTATTGTGCTATATTCTATTAACTGTTAATAGAATATTATTTTCAGTTGCCTCCAAAGCTGAACATGGCCCAACTTTTTAAAAACACACATATATTTCTAAACCTTAAAGTTACGGCTTTGCAATGAATCTTTTGCACTGGTAGGTAAAAAGTATACTGGAAGGTAGAGTGGGAAAAATGTTAACTATTTTACTGCTCTTTTTTTGTGCCTCTGGGACATGAGTGAAGATCATATAGAGAGTTCAGCCTAGATTAGTTAGTACTTTTATTGTGGGTCCTAGATAATAGAGACATTATAGCTGTGGGTCTGCTAGCTGTTGTGAGTTATTAATTGCTTAATTGACTACGAGATAATTGATGATAATATCTACAGGCAGTATTCCCCAACAGAAGAGAATTAGAATTGACAGGAGAGTATTGTTCTGAGTGACTTGGTAGAGGTAGAAAGGCTGTCTGTGCTCTGACAGAGGACACACTGGGAATGATTCCATAATTTACATATTGATTATCTTAGGTAGAATCTGTCTTTAAGTTTTCAGAGTATAGTGCTCAGCTATCATTTTCTAACACTTTTATTTTGAACAGATTTGTCTGCCATTGTGGATCTCTTGGGCAGAGTGGAGTGAAGGTGCTAAAAGCCAAGAAGACACTGAAGCAATCTTTAAGGTATAGGCCCCATGCTAGGTTTTGTGGTGTTTGGGAAATGAGTAAATAGGTTCTTTAACTGACTAGGTTTAGGGTTATTTCTTCAGCAGGTACTCCAAAAGTATTAGTAATTGTGTGGTTTGGAGTGGTTCTGTGAAAACTTGTTTTGATATCTTTAAATTTCCTTATGCAGCTTATTTCTTTTTTCTTTGAAATTCTAGAAAGCTATCCTAGCTGTCACGGGTGCCGATTCAGTAATTCTGAAGGATAAGTACCTAGATTGGGCTTATCGAAGTGGTGGCTGCAAAAAGGCCAGAGCAGTGTTTAGAAGGTATTCACAAACTTTTATCGCTGTTACTAGTCTCTCCACCCCTACCCCAACCCCTCATACCCAGGTTATATGTACTACAAATAGCATCTGAGGAACTAATCCAGGTATGTGGTTTTTGTTTTGTTTTGTTTTCCTTTTTTTGAACAATTAAAAACAATTCAGGGAGGCGGCTGTGGCTCAATCAGTAGGGCTCCCGTTTACCATATGGGAGGCCCCGGGTTCGGTTCCCGGGGCCTCCTGGTGAAGGCAAGCCCGCCTGCACGGCGTGGTTGGCTGGCCCAGCGAGCACAAGCAGCGGGGGGGGGGATAAATGAATAAATAAATAAAATCTTTAAAAAACAAAACAAAACAAAACAAAACAAAACAATTCATACCCACTGTGGAAAATACTCCAAAAAAAAAAGATCACTGTAATCATTCATTGTAGTTCTATCATCATGAGAAAAAACGTCTATCATTTTAAAATCTACTTTTTATATAGTTGAGATTATACTACAATCAGACTTTTTTATACCACTTTTTTTTTTTTTATGAACATTGAACTGGGCATTTCCCCCATTAGTAAACATTTCATAGCCATCATTTATTAAAAATAATATGTGGCATACCACATGGGTGTTCCATAAAGTCTTTAGCCACAGTACTACTACTCTGATGAACATTCTGCACAACGGTTATTTATTTATTTATTTTTTTAAAGATTTTATTTATTTATTCATTTATCCCCCCCTTGCTGCTTGTGCTCGCTGGGTCAGCTAACCACGCTGTGCGGGCGGGCTTGCCTTCACCAGGAGGCCCCGGGAACCGAACCCGGGGCCTCCCATATGGTAAACGGGAGCCCTACTGATTGAGCCACAGCCGCTTCCCAATGCACGATTATTTGTCCACATTGGGAATCATTTCCTTAGCATATATTCTTAGAAAGGGAATAATTGGTCTTCTTCCAAAAGACCTTGAAATGTAGTAAAGAGAACCCAAAACTCTGAAAGTAAGAAAGAAGGGAGCAGAAAGAAAACTGGATAGGAGAAAGAGTTTAGTAGTGATTAAGAATAAGTCATTACAGATTGAAGGTGTCTGGTGGTCAGGTCAAGTCCCTGTGTTGAATTGTGTTGTGGAGCTACTGGCTTAGGTATTTTATATTTATGAGATGTAAGAGGTTTTCTGTCATTGTGGAAGATAATATTTCCTTCCTCTGTTTTAGTTTACAGGAAAGCCGTCCATTTTCAATTGATTTTTTCAGGAAAATGATCCAGTTTGAAAAAGAGCAAGTAAGTATTCTGTGCATTTGTTGTTTTTGAAAATGGGTTAGTCAGTACTGATATCTGGTAGCATTTTGTTATTTTAAAAACTGTCATTATAACTGTAGATTTTTGGTCCCCTGGCCCAACCCTTATTAGGTTTAGGAATGGTAATCAAACAAAGAAGAGAAAGTGTGGGTTTGGGAAATAGAAAATAGAAATCTCAGACATCACCTTCCCTGCCGGGCTGGGTGAGGTGCCGCTTCTCTGCCTCCACAGTACCCTGTTTGTTTCTTGTCTTGAGTTGTGAGGTAGAGAGCAGGCACTCAATAACTGTTTCTTGTGTTATTAAACTGAACTTGTGAGGAGAAATACAGGATGAATCTCAATTAAAAAAAGAGGACAAAAATCCAAATGTATCTGTAATCCCATCTTATTATTAACGCAACCAGTCATATTTATTTTTATTTTTGTTTTCTTCAATTATTTATTTATATCTGGACATAATTTTGTATTGTATTTCTGGGTTATGTGCCATATTGGGGGGCTTCTCTTTCTTTTCTTTTTTTTTTTTTTTTTTTTTTAAATTTACTGGGTATTGAACCCGGGACCTTGTACGTGCAAAGCAGGTGCTCAGCCACTGAGCTACACTCACTCCCCTCTTTTTTTATTTAACATTATTTTGTAAGTATGTTACATGGTTATATTTTTTTAATGATTGTAATATTCTTTTTTTTTTTTTTTTTTAAAGATTTTATTTATTTATTCATTTATCCCCCCCTTGCTGCTTGTGCTCGCTGGGTCAGCTAACCACGCCGTGCGGGCGGGCTTGCCTTCACCAGGAGGCCCCGGGAACCGAACCCGGGGTCTCCCATATGGTAAACGGGAGCCCTATTGATTGAGCCACAGCCGCTTCCCAGATTGTAATATTCTTAAATTGTCATTTTCTTAACTATTCCATTAACTATTAAGTTATTGTTATTTTTTTTTTGAAATTAAAACCGACTGCTACAAGAATTTTCTTTACTAAGTTTTTTTTTTCCCTTTGAATTATTTTCCATTCTTGTCCTTTGATCTATTTTTTAAAATTATGTCCTACAGTAAAGGAGATAGCATCGCATAATAGTAATAGCCAGACTTTGGAGTCATAATGTCATAGTTTATGTGCCTTGGGCAAGTCACTTGATTTTAATCCTCAGCACCCTAAAGAGGAGGTGATAGTATCTTGTTTCATGAGTGTGAGGGTTATAGGACCAAATGAGATATGGATGCAAAGAACTTTGCATAGTGCCATGCACATTATAAGCCCTCAATAAAATGTGATTCTATTGTTCATACATGTGTGAAATACAAGGTTAAATTGTCTTTCTATAAAATATTACAGTCCCAGGAAAGAGACATTTGAATGAAGAAATATTTGTACAAGAGGATTTTTAAAATAAAGATGTTAATCTACTTTGAAAATGAAACAAAAGGAAATGCATTTAAACAGAAGTAGAGATAAAAGGAGCTGTTCGTCTCAGTGCTTAATTAAACAGCATTTTAATTTACTCGCCATAGTTGCTCTAAGAGGTATTATCCCTGTTTTACATATGAGGAAACTTTCAGTGCCAGAGGGTTTAACAAACTTGCTGAAGACCATATATTTATTCATACTTTACTTTGATAAAAAAAACTTTTAAGGTAGAAATAACTCATATTTCATATTTTTCAGAGCCCAGATACTCAAAAAGAAAAAATCCTTGGCTATAGGGAGTAGAACCTTCCCCATTTCTTTGTTTCAATCCTACTTATTCCTCAAAGCTCTCAAACTTTCTGTTGTCTGAGAAGCTGCCCATGTTCCCCTACTGAGAATTAAGTATACCTTTCTCCATGCCACCATAGCAAAGTGTTTTTTATCACTGCTTAGCATTTACTTTGTCATGGCGAGTAGTAATAATAGTTGTTTGCATTTGACTTTTCTCAGGATAAGTTGAGAGCCAGGCTTTCTTCATCTGAACTTTCTTCCCCCACCCCTTCTTCAAGTACTTAACAAGTGATAGCTACTTAATATTGTTGAAATGAATTTGAGATATTATAATTAAGCTTTTGAGGCAAGATTGTCTGATTATTTTATTTTTCAGGAATCCTGCAAGATGGTGAACTTAAGAGAGTATTATGAGAGGGCTTTGAGAGAGTTTGGATCTGTAGATTCTGGTAAGCAAACTTCAGGTACACACACATGGGTCTGGTTGTATGTGCTGTCTGTGACCTATCAGTATCATTAGAACAATGTTCATTAACCTTTTTTGGGGTCACAGCCCTCTTTGAGAATAAAACTATATATCCTTCCCCTACCTCCTCTCTCACTTTGTGCATAAATACTTGCACACATAATTTGGCTTGTAATTTTAATTGAGTTCACAAGCCTGAGGTTCCGTGGGTCTTCTCTTAAGAACTCTTGATTAGAGAAAGATTTGCTTGGTTTGGTTCTCTAAAAAATGTGATATTTGTAAGGGAAAGGTTAATAAGGTAGATCAGAACCAAAGTGGGAATTATAGTAAAGAGGTAACTGTAGGATGCAGACTGGCATTAGTTGTCACTGGCTGTCACCTCATTACCTTCATTTGTAGGGCTTGTGAAACAGACCACTGGGCATAGATATTTCATATAAAGACTGGGGCTTTATTTACAAACTCAAAAACAGTAACATGTGTAGCTATTAAACTTAAAATCCTTTTAAAGCATTGAAAAAATACTTTAACTCCTACATGGTTTCAGCAGAACTGTTCTGGTGAAATGAATGAAAGCTGCATTTTTGTTATCCTGAGCAAGTTTTTTTTTTATTATTATTATTTTTTTAAAGATTTATTTTTATTTATTTATTCCCCCCTTGCTGCTTGTGCTCTCTGTGTCCATTTGCTGTGTGTTTTTCTGTGTCTGCTTGTCTCTCTTTGCTGCGCCATCTTGCTGTGTCAGCTCACCACACCACGCAGTCCGGCTTGCTTTCACCAGGAGGCCCCTGGAATCGAACCCAGGGCCTCCCATATGGTAAACGGGAGCCCAACCAATTGAGCCACAGCCGCTTCCTTAAATTTTTTATTTTATTGAAATATATCATTCATACATGAACATACATAAACAATAAGTGTATAGTAAAAGTTGTGAATTTACAAAATAAACGTGTATATCCTCATACAAGGCTCCTATACATTTCTCCACCACCAACACCTTGCATTATATGAAACATTTGCTAACCACGAATGAATTTTATTGGGATGCTGGCAAGGTTACAGTGAACTCATTGAGGTCAATTTCACCTTGAAAGAGTCTCAGCAAAATCTTCTAAGATATTTAGTATTTTTGACTTCACAAAATAACAGACTTTCATGATTGAAGTAAAGGTTTTCTCCTTTTCAAAGATTTGTTTTGATATACTTTAGCATAAGGAATACAAGTGAGAGGAGTAGTGCTGCACATAGTTCCTTGGGGGATAACAGCAAGACGTTAAGTTTCTTAAATCTTAGGTTGAATTGATATTGAATAATTAAATTTACCTCTTAAAGCCTTTCCAGATGTCTAATTATATGTTTACAGTGATTTTTTTTTCTTTTCTTTTTGGTGCCTTTTAAAGATCTTTGGATGGATTACATCAAAGAAGAATTGAACCACCCCCTTGGTAGACCTGAGAACTGTGGACAGATCTATTGGCGAGCCATGAAGATGTTGCAGGGAGAGTTAGCAGAAGTGTTTGTAGCTAAACATGCTATGCATCAGGCTGGCCATTTGTGAAAGAGGAAGAACACAGCCACCTTTGTGAAGGAGTATTGTAAGCCCTCTGGGCAGATTTGTTTTATGAGTCAAATCTGTAAATTGCTCAGAGATGGTTGACAAGATGGTGGTCTCATTTTGAGACATGCTTTAATTTTGCGTTAATGTGTTAGTCTTTAATTTTAGAAAAGAAAACTGCTGGTTAGGGGCAAAGGCTACCTGCTTTGGGTCCTAAATGTTTTCCAAAATATATCCTACAACTGAGTTTCATTTATTACCCTGGTCAAGCATGAATATCTCTAATCTAGACCTAGGGGCCAATAAAATGAAAGAGAAAGTACAGTTCTGTTTATTTATTCTCTCCTTATTATAAAAAAGTATGTGGTATGCACTTGTAGAAAATATGGAGGAAATAGAACAGTATTATAGAGAAGAAAATAAAAACATACTATAATTCCATCATCTGAAATTAAACTCAGTAATTTGATTTTTTTTATCAGAATTGTATTTACATTGTTGGATCATTGACTCATTTATTCCTTCAGGAAATATTTGAGGGGAACGGATGTGGCTCAAGCAGTTGAGTGCCTGCTTCCCACATAGGAGGTCCTGGGTTTGGTTCCCAGTGCCTTCTAGAAAAAAACAAAAAAAGCAAACAATAAGCAAAACAAACCAACTCAGGGGAGCTGATGTGGCTCAGTGGTTAAGTGCTGGCTTCCTACATACAAGGTCCTGGGTTCAATCACTGGCCCCCAGTACCTCTAGAAAAAAGAAAAAAAAAAAAAAAATCGAGTGCTCATCATGTGCAGGAAAGAAAATGGCTTTTTGAGATGGAGGAACAGGGCTTTTTGGGTTGGCGGAACAGAATTGGATGTCCTAAGAGAGTGGGTTAAAGCAGCAGAAAAGGAAGTGTTGGATATTGGGGAAAAGTTATCCTTTAAGAGAGTTATGGTAATATAAAAGTGTTCTCTCTCTCTCTTTCTCTCTGGGACTGATCAGCAGAGAAGTGTTTGTATTGGGGAGCCCCAGCAACAAAAGAAAAGAAGGGGTAGGGAGTAGAATAGAATAGCAGATGGGAAGCGGATGTGGCTCAATCGATAGGGCTCCCGTTTACCATATGGGAGGCCCCAGGTTCGGTGAAGGCAAGCCAGCCCACGAGGCGCAGCAGGACAACCCGACAAGGGGAGACAAGCAGACACAGAAAAACGCACAGCAAATGGACACAGCGAGCACAAGCAGCAAGGGGGGGGGTGATAAATGAATAAATAAATAAAATCTTTAAAAAAAAAAAAAGTGAATTCCATTAAAAAAAAAAAAGAATAGCAGAGAAGAGCTTCAGAGTAGGGAGCATGACTTGGAACAGAGAGGGCCATTGTGAGAGCAGGGGAGACAATTGCTAGAATTTTTTACCTTTTGACTTAATCTGATGTTACTGGGTGAAGCATTCAGTACACTTTTATATCCATGTTTCACTTACTGTTATGTTATTTTCCCATGTTATTAAACAGACTTAAAAACATTTAATGGATTCATAGCATTCCATTGTATAAATGAGACATTATTTATTTTACTAATTCCTCACGGTTGGACCTTGTCATTTGTAAGTTTTTCTTTTTATATATGCTGTTGATGAAGATTCTTGTTAATTTTTGTTTATATCCCTGGTTATTTCCTTAGAAACTTAATATCCAATGCCAGTGGAATTACTGGATCAAAGGATATAACTTTTTTTCCCCTACGGAAACCAAAATATGTAATGATGAATTTAAGTTCCGATGCATTTAAAATATAAGCTGTGCATTTCATGTCTTTTCTATAAGGCTTTACCAGATCTTCTTTACATTAATTTTGCTCATCTTCACTAAAACAGCATGATCAAAGCAAATACAAGTTTTTGGCTAAATAAATAACTTTTAAAGAACATAGCTTTGTATTGCTGATTTGCTCCTTCACTCAAGTAATGTATGAGAGTGCCAACATCCTTACTTGTACTGGGTATTGTTTTTTTTTTTTAGGGTAGGCAAGGGAGTAAAGAGTTTATTGAGAAATGAAAAAAAGTGAGAGTACACACTCAAGATTTGAGTGCAGACGTGCTGCATGGTGAGACTGGGGCTGGGGCTATACGTTTTTTTTTAAATTTTTTACCACTTTAATAGGTGAAAAGTGATATGTCATTGTTTTAATGTACATTTCTTTAATATTAGTGGAGTTAACATTCTTTTTTTTTCCTCCATGTTTCCTTGGTCTTGCTCTTTCATCCTTTTTTGAACTTTTTTTTTCTTACTAGTTTCTAGTTCTTTATATATTAAGAATATTAATCTTTTTTTCATCTTTTATTTTTTGCAAATAATTTACCTCCAGCATTTTTTGTGATTTTTTTTGATGTCCAGAGGCTTTTATGTGATTTCTTTTGTTTTTAAGATGCTTTGAAAGTCCTACTTCTTGCTGAGGACAACTCAGTTTTTTCCCCAAGCAGTTTTTCCAGCACCATTTATGGCCAATCATGTTTCTCTCAGCTTTGAGATGCTACCTTTATTATGTATTAAATTCCTATGAATATTTTTTATTTAGAGTTTTTATACTATAACTGTTGTTTGCTTGTCATGTGTTTTAAAATCAAGAAAACTTTTCTCTTTCCCTTTCCTTAAGTCCTGGGAAGTTTAACATTGTAAATCCTACCAAGGATTTTTATTTTAGGAAAGAGATGCTTGTTGCCCATAAGAGAGCAAAGAGGGTGATGGTTGGCTCCTTTAGGCAAGGCTTCAGAAGGTGGGTCACCCTGGGGTCATCCCAACCCTCCAACTGCTTCCCACCGTTGCAGGTTATGAAAAGGCACCTTAGCTAGTTCACCTAGAGCTGAGCTGCTCTGTTAGAGACAGTAATCCCTAGCCGTCCATGGCAATTCAAATTTTAGTTTACTTAGATGAAATAAAAATATTAATTTCACGGTTACACTGGCCTCATTTCAATTGCTCAGTTGGCCACATGTGACTACTGGTTACCATATTGGACAGCACAGGTAACAACATTTATTTTCACCAGTACAGAAGGTTCTGTTGGACAATTCTGACCTAGAGCCAGTCCAACTCGAGGGTCATTTTCCCTGTAGGAAAGTCTACACAGAGAAAAGAAACTAGCAGTGACTATTATGTGTCAACTGTTATGCTAAACATTTTCCGATGCCTTAGTTTACAAATAACACATTCTTTGAGGGAGATGAAGGAATAGGCTCTAGCTTAATGTTCCAAAAGATTGGCTAATAAGGTCGCTCGATGAGCAAAAGCAGTACCCCAGTTTGCTGCAGATTCCAGCACGGGTGGATAGCTTGCTCGCAGCCCCGGCGCGCCGCCCCCCCGGCGCCGCTCCGCCCCGGTTTCCTCGTGACCCTGGTGTCCCGCCCCCCTCGCTCGGGAGCACCCCCGGCTGATTGGCCCCTCCGCGGCGTATCCTTGGGCTGGCAGCCAGGCCGGCGCGTCACGTGGCGGAGGAGCGTCCAGGGCGCCGAGCCGCGGGCCTCCTAGCATGGACCCTCAGGCCGCCGGGGCCCGGGCGCTGGGGGCTGCGGAGCCGCCTCGGGGCCCGCCGCTGCAGAGCGCGCGGCAGGCGCCCCCCAGCCCAGGGGTGAGCGCCGCGCCAGGGCCGGTGGTTAGCCACTACCTGCTACCCGGGGCGGGAAGTTGCGGGGCTCGCCGGGCCGGCCTGGGCAGGGGCCGCGGGGCCGGGGAAGCGTCTCTGGCCGCTCGGCGAGCGCAGAGCGCCGTTGGGGCGCGCGCTCGAGCTGGAAACGGCCGGGCCGAGGGGCCGCGGGCCGGCGCCGCTGGAATGCCCGAGGGCGTGGGTGGGCGCGCCCGGCAGGGAGGGAAGGCTGTCGGCTCCTGGCTGTAGGTACTTTGGCAAATCGGAGATGATTCCGATGACCGGGCGCCGCGGGAACCGGCTGCTGCTGGGGGCTTGGGCAGGGGCCAGGTGAGGGCGGCGAGGAGGGGGCATTTACCTTAACGACTTATGTCCATTGGTGGGGACACTCATCATCAAACTAGATGATGTCACACGCGCGCTCTCCTTTTATAATTACTGGAAGCAAAAGGCCCGGTTTGACGCAGGATTTCCAGAAACTTGTTTTCATTGGCGCTCCAGACAGCTCCTGGTTTTTCAAAGGCCGTTGTTATACAGTCATCACCTACCCTTGTTTATGGTCTGTAATCCCTGGTAGACGGTGAGCTCTTTAAATTTACCCAGCGCCTGGCACAGTGTGCCTGGCACATAATTAACACTGAAATATTAGTTGGATGGATGGATGGAATGTTAAAGTAGGATTTGAAATGCAGTGACAGACTTATAAAGACTACTTGAGAACGCAGAATAGGTTAGGATGAAACTAATTTTGACCGGGCGTGGCAGGAAGGGATGTGGGCTTCCTCTCCAAGCTAAGAAGGCTGTGCCTGCAAACGATGGAGATGAGAAACTGTAGGGCAGATGGCTTGGAGCTTGCATCAGGGAGATTACGTTCAGCAGGTCAGTGGGGACAGGCTTGGGGGAGGCTTGAATGCCTTGGCCAATTTTGTGCTCAGGCAGTGGAGGGCTGTTGTAGGTTTTTGAGCAGAGTGGTGATTAACACTGTAAGCCTAGGCAAGGAGGAGCGGTTAGGAGGCTATTGCATATTGCAGTGGCTTAGGTGAGTGCACTTAGCAGCACTGACCAAGGGTTGTCCCTGACCACGGGAGGTGGGAGGTGGAATCGAATAATTAAAACGAGGTGCAGCACGACTAGATCGCTAACGGTAATGCTTTGCATACGAAGGTCTTGGGCAGGTGCCAAGTGGGGTTTGGATGTGGAGAAAAAAAGTGGATTTAAATTCAACAGGTGTTACCTTCTTGCCGCATGCTAGGTGTTTTCATAAATGTTACCTCATCATATGCCTCCTGTGAGGATGGAACAATTAATTATCCCCAATTTCCAGAAAAGGAAACCCAGGCACCCACCGTTGTTGAAATGACATGACCAAGGTCACACTCAAAATGGCAGAGCTGGGATTGGAATCGGGCAGGCTGGGAACATTTTTTGTTCCATCTAGAAAGAGGTCTTGGAGATGATATTCTTTCAGGAGCTTTTGGCTGATGGAACAGAGATGCATCTGGTTGGCTGTAGGGGAAGATATCCATTTATTGGGATTCTCTTAGACAGTTCTGTGTTAGGTTAGAAAGATTCCCTTTCATTGTTCAGCATCGCAGAGGAACCAAAGCCTCCCCACCCCCACCCCCCACCCCTCCACCCATGTATCAGTCAGGAAACAGAAACCACTCCAGTAATTTCAACAGAGAACTTGATAGAAAGAATTCTTAACTAGATATAAAGTTGTTAACCAAGTAACTGAAAGGTTAAAACTGCAGGAACCAGCTACCAGTCCTAGGGCTGCGGGAACACAGGCATGAGGCTGGAATTATTAAAGGTTAACAGCTTAGAGGGAAGGCCTTGCAGAGCTGAAATTCTGAACTCTGAGAAGGGGGAGCTGCCCCAGCTTGTCTTGGGGTCCTGAGACTCTGTCCTCTAAAGAGGGGACCCCCCAGGATAGTCTGGTTCTTTGAGGATTAGAAAACCGTAAAGTGAATTCAGCTGCTGCCATAGGAACTCTTGCTGCTGGGGGTGAAGAAGTGTTGCTGGGGTGATGTTAGAGGGATAGGAAGGAGCAGGTCCCTTCTTCCAACCTTGCTAAGTCTAACAGGGCAAAGTAGAAATGTGGATTGCGGAGTCTCAGCTCCCATTTCACAAAGCAGAGGATCGAAGCATGGGTTTGGAGTTGAGAGACAATGGCTTTTTAATGGGCATTCCCCAGATATCCAGATCCCCATGTAAGGGTTTCTTCTTCCTGCAGGTTGGCTTTGCCACATCTGACCACTCCCATCTGAAGGAGACAGAGACTGAGAAGGCCACGGATCGACTAGGCAAGTAGATGGCAGGGAGTGGGGTGGAGACAAGGAAGTGGGGAGAAGGGCAGTCCCTATACACCTGTTCCCATCTCTTTCTAGCCAGTCTTTCCCTTGGCTGCCAAGTTGCTTTCTCTGCCTGTGTTTCAACGGGGCCCTAGACTGGAAGCTCTCCTGGAGCTTCCTTAAGGGAAGACCTGGACTTTCCTTATGTCCAGAGCCCTCCCTTCCATTGAGGGAAATGGCATGGGACAGTGGAATGAGTATAGGCTTTGGAGCCAGGCAAAATAATATTAAATTTCAGTTCTGGGTTAGAGAGTCCTGGGCTCAAGCTTCGTGGCCTTAGATAAGACACTTAGCTTTTGTGCATCTTGAAAATGGGAGTTATAATACCTGCCTCGGGGTTGTTCAGAAGATTGGAGGAGAGGGTCCAGAGCTGCACTGACCAATACGATAGCCATTAGCACCTGATGCTATTTAAATTAAAATTAAATAAAATGGAAAATTCAGTTCCTCAGTTGCACTAGCCACATTTCAAGTGCTCACTTGTGACCAGCACCACCCTTTTGGACAGCAGATTATGGAACATTCTGGTTATCACCTAAAGTTCTATTGGAAAATGCTGCTCCAGACAGAGCACCAAGCACATAGTAGGTATACTCACAGTAACAACGCTTTTTGAGTACTCATTGTGTACCAGGCATCATAGTAAATGTTTCTCTCTCTTTTTTTTTTTAAGATTTATTTATTTACTTTTTATCCATATTATACCCCCCCCCCCATTTTTGCTGTTTTTGTGTCCATTCGCTGTGTAATTCTCTGTGTCTGTTTCCTGCCTTCTCTTCTCATCCTTCTCCTGTCTTCTCCGGGTTTCAATCCTGGGAACCTCCAATGTGGGAGAGAGGCATTCTGCCACCTGTGCCACCTTAGTTCCGGGTTTTTCAGTGCTTCTCATCTTGGCTCTCCCTTGTGTCACTCTCCTGTTACGTCATCATCTTGCTGCATGGCTCGGCAGGGCCTGGGGGCTCAACCATGTGCAGGGCCTGGTGGCCTGTGCACCTTCTTTATTTTTCTAATTATTTTACCGGGAAGTCCCCGGGATTGAACCCAGGTCCCTCCATATGGGAGACAGATGCCCAACTATTTGAGCCACATCTGCCCCTAAATGTTTCTTGTTATTTTCCTTTTTTTTTTTTTAATTCTCATAACAACCCTATCTCAATTTTACAGATGAGGAAACAGGCATTTTAGCTCAGTTACACATTTAATCATTGTCAGATCTGGGATTTGAACTCCCAGACTGGCTTTGGAACCCATGCCCTGAGCTGTTAGCTTTGTTGTTTATAGCTGTTGTTATTATTACACTGCCCATAGCAAGACTCTTCTTAGGCTGATTCCTTTCTCAGTCTAAGCTGGCATCACCATACCGCCATATGCATGGAGGTCCATTGTCCTTCCCTAAACTTTCTTCCGTTATTTTGGGACCTTTTGAGCATGAGCCTTCTAGCTCTCCCCAAGGTCAGGTGGAGACATGGTGGCTGCCCGCTGTGTCTGGGTGGCCTCTGCTCTTCAGCTGCATTCTTGCCCTCTCCCCTTATGTCCCTGCTCCCCTCCAACGGGAGGATGAAGTGAGGAACAGAAGGGCAGACATTCAATTCACGTTATTTGCCAGAGGCCCTTTGCCTCCAGGACATGTCAACTACCTAAAAAGATAAACTGTGCCTGGCTGCCTGCCTGGATTACAAGACTTGGCAATTAGTGGCCTTGTTTAAGGCAAAGCATCTTGTTTGAAATAAATGACCAACCCTATTTCTAAGAATGTAAACAGAACAAAACCATTAATTTTAGTGCTCAGGTGCCTAAGAACTCTGCACATAGTTTCACAACCCCTTTAAGTCTGTCCAAAATACTTCCAAATGCATCACCAAGCTAAATATGAGTGATTTTTTTAAAGGCTGCCCACCCCAATTACTGTGCTTTCCCCTCTGCATCCAAGCCTGTGAGCAGGTCCTGGCTTGTTTATCAGGTGTTTGAAGGCCTGCCTTTTATGGGTTTTTTAGCCAGTGGAGCACAGAGCATCCCAACTGATCCTCCTACCCATGGTGAGGGCCCTTCTGAAGAGGAAGGCTTTCCTTTGGACGATGAGGATTCTGATGGGGAGTCGAGTCCCTGGGAGCTGCCAGAAGGGGTGTCCGACAGTGTGTCCAAGGCTCAGACTGCTGATCTTTTTAACGAGGATTGGGACTTGGAGTTGAAAACAGACCAAGAGAATCCATATGGTAAGCATAGCATTTCTGAAGTCCTAGGCCACGGTTTCTCAGACCTTCCTACCAAACTTACCCCTGAAGACAGACAGTTTGGAAGAGGGACCCACATCTATAAGGTTAACCTGGTTTCTTTTGAAAGTCTGAAATTTCTTTGGCAGCTGAGAATCATATTGACAAAAATACATGTAAAGTTTGCATCTGATTCCATAATTTAACAGTTTGTTTTAATGTTAAAGCAGTGTTACTCTTCGTCAAAATTCTTTGCATGAATTGAGCTGCTGCAGCAGCCAGAAGTTCCCAGTTGCTTCTGCTGCACTGCCAAGACCCCTTGCCTGGGAGGCTCACTGTGGGTGCTACAGTATGAACATGTTTGCAGTTTATCAGGAAAGGAGAGCAGCGTTTGCAAGCATGTGTGTTTTAAACAAAGAAAATAAGTGCCCGTGTCTATTCCCTGAAACATAAATGTTTCTCTGTTTCCACCTGCCCTCCTTCCTTCAACCTATTTTTTAAAACTGCCTGCAGATGCTGATGACATCCAAGGGAGCTTTTCTCAAGAGGTCAAACCTTGGGTGTGCTGTGCCCCACAAGGAGACATGATCTATGACCCCAGCTGGCACCATCCACCTCCGTTGATACCCCATTATTCCAAGATGGTCTTTGAAACGGGACAGTTTGATGATGCTGAAGATTGAGTGTGGGGCCTTTCCGCTCTGTGGGTGGGGTGGGGACCGCCACCCTTTTGAGGTGAGATGTCCCATCTGGGAAAAGTTTCCTGGTCATCCGTAGGTTTGGGATGCATAGACTGCTGTTACATAAGGTCCCACTGTTTTCCCCAGTTCTTTCTCTCTCTCTCCCTCCCTCTTTTTTTATTTTATTTTAAAATTTTGTGAGCTCCTCTTTGGAATGTGCCAGAGTTTGTGTCTGAGTCAGGAGTTGTGTTCTTTATAAATAAAGGTAGAAAATGTCAATATGCCTCGTCTACTTTTTTTCCCCCTTTTAATTCGATGCTTCTGAGCAAGGCCTTACTCCATCATTTATAGTCCCTGAGTTATATTTTAAGGATTGAAGTACCAAGAGACATGTGAAAGAAAATAACTTTTTAGTTTTGCTTCTAGAGGTCTGGCACTATTGGCCTGGAATAGAAATCTAAGAGAAATTGGTGACTTTGTGGCTGAATTCTATTCCTGTTGATGGAGAAAACATTTACTTAGTTAACAAGGGCTTTGTGTGGAATGGAAAACTAAATGGGAAATTAATTACAGCAGCAATCATAAAACCCTTAATTGATATGAAAGCATTTAAGCTCTCCATCTAATCTTTTAACCCTTACAATTACTTAGGAAGTCACTATATTTTTTTTAGTTTACCTTATTTTATTTTTTATTTTTTGAGGCCCTTGGGGCCGGGGATTGAACCTGTTACCTCATATGTGGAAAGCCAGTGCTCAACCACTGAGCCACATTGGCATCGTTGGGTTGGCTTTTTCATTTGTTTTGCTTGTTGTTTGTTTTTGTTTTTATCCAGAGGCACTGGGATCGAACCTGGGACCTCTCATGTGGGAAACAGGTGCTCAACCACTTGAGCCCCATCTGCTCCCCTAATTTACCTTGTTGTAGAGATGAGAAAAGCAAGACTCAAAATGTTTTGACCTCTTCATGATCACACAGCCAGCTAGTGGCAGAACAGGGACCTGAATCCACATCCTTAAAGTTTGCCCTCCTTGTTGCCCTCTGCAAGTGACAGCATAGCTGTGGGGCTTAGGGGCTGTGCCTTGGCAGAGCTGTGAGCCATCAGAGTAAATTGCCTCTTTGCAGGCTGAGGGAATGTCTTCCCTCCCTCCTTGCTGAAGGAAATAAAAAAAAAAAAATTTTTTTTCTCACGTCCGAAATCCGAGTAAATGTCATGGCAGTTAATTGAGCATTTAACCATCTCAACTATTTTTCAAAGGCTCAAAAAAGCGAGTCAACAAGGCCATTCACACCCAGGCAGGACTCTGTGAGGGAAAGCTGTCGGAGCTTTGGCTGTCAGGGGCCTTGTGGCCACAGCTGGCCAGTGGAGGAAAAGTGTCCCACCTCTCCCCCTTTGCCCTTGCAGCTTTCTCTCCTCCCTCCAAGGCTGCAGCTGATGAAACCACGAGTGAGCCTGGCACAAAAAGGTGATCTTGAGAAACAACCCAGAAAATATTGGGGAGTTGCGGAGGATGGCAGAAGAGGTTATGTTGGCTCCGTGTGTAAGCTCAGGGAACAAAACTCTTGAAGAAAAGCAGAAGCCATGAGTTAGGGAGGCAAGAGAAAGCAGTATGAAAAGCGATGTGCGTGAGTAGCTGAGCAAAGAAAACTCACAAGCTTCTACTACTGTGATCCATGGAACGTGTGATTTTAGGAGTCTCTTGGTTTTTCGAAGTTAATCTTTGCGGTTCCTCAATTCAAGCAAAGCAGGTAGTAGGGAAATAGGGTCTATTGGAGCAAGGAGGCAGTAAACAATATTCTCAAAGTTAAAAATAAGACATCAGAATGGTTTTTATGGCTGGAAGTTGGGTGTGTCAGGAGACAAGGGGGTTAGTCAATAGTTTTGATTGAAATATTGTTCTGGTGCCCCCCATAGGGTGATTTAAGCATAGAGAAAAGTGTAGATGGATGATTCCCCAGGCTTTAGACATCGGTTCTCTCGAGAGCGTGAAGTGGGAAGTAAAAAGTGGAAGCATACTAATGCTATAATAAGTGAAAATGTAGACTATTTAAAACTACTCTGATACAATTGTAAATATGAAAAAAATTGCATATGCAAATGATAAGGATTAGAGGGTGATACGGACAAATGGAAGCAATAACGAGCAGCTGATGGGATTATAGGCAATTTTGATTTCATAATTTTATTTTAATATAGGTTTTGCAATTAGGTATTTAAAATAAAGAAAAGATGTTATTCTAAAGCAGAGCTGCATCCTTTGGGAAGCCTTTCCTGTCCTCTCTGGCGAACATTATAGCACTCACCTCCCTCTGCTATGATCCTTGGTTTACGGATCTGCCTCTTTCTTTAGGCTGAGAGCTTTTCGAGGGCAGGACCATGTCTTACTCCTCAACATTCCTCAACACGTTTCATAGCATGGGCCCTAGCATGAAGATATTCAGTAAATATTGGCCCAGATTCAGTTATCTTCAATAATTGTGCAATGTTTGCCTTGGCTGTATTTAGGATTCACTGGTAACATCTTAGGCTGGTGATGAAAAAAGAACAAGGTACTTGAGGAAATTCTAAAAGGTTCTTTGTGTTAAATCAGATTAGGACTTAATTAGGATTTCCTATCTCAATTTAAGTTTTTAAACCATGTGTGGCAATAGAACAGAGAGAAATGTCCAGAGGCTATGAGCTTTGTAAACTTGCTTTAATCTGAAAGCTTCCAATTATTGACCGGCTAAATTTTGTTCCCTAAAAACTAATATGTGTATGACAAGACAAATAAGTTTGTTGTGCACATGATTTATTTGATAAACAAGAAATCATGGTCATTTAAAAATAATCAAATAAGAAGGAAATAACACAACAGTTTCTAATCAATATCCTATAATGCAGAATTGTAATTTTAGGTACCCAATCAAAATGAAGGAAAAAACCCTTCTATATATATTTTTAAAATTTATTTTTAAATTTTTATCCCTCCCTCCACCCCTCGATGGCTTCCTTGGCTTGTCTGCTCATCTTCTTTAGGAGGCCCTGAGAACCAAACCCGGGATGTCCCATGTGGGAGGCTGGTGCCCAATTGCTTGAACCACATCCACTCCACCCTTCTATATTTCTGAAGCTCTGAATGCTGAGCTGAGAAGTGTTAATCTCAGAATAGGAAAACATAGATATTAGTTTGTTTGGCTTTGTACTAGCTGCAGGAATCCTCTCTGCCTGCTTTCCGTCATGGGGAGCTCATTACCTCATAAAGAGTCTTTTCCACTCCTGGGCAGTACTCATTTGCTAGAAAATTATTTATTGTATTGAGTTGAAATCTATCATTTGATCATCTTGGTCTGCTCTGTGGTTCTGACATTCTTTCAAACAATGGAAATAAGCAATCTTATCTTCTCTGGCTGTTTTCTAGGCTAAGCAGTTGACTGGCAGTTGCATATGTATGTCTGAAATTAAGAGGGGGAGGGAGATAATCTGTGCTGGAGATGCAAATTTTGGAAATGTTGAGGTTTTGATAGGAGTTACGGCATTGAGAGAAGCTGAGATTGCTCAGTGAGGGCATGTAGAGTGAAAAGAGGGCCAAGGACAGAACCTTGGGGACACCAACAATTAAAGAACATGGGCAAGGATTGGAGATCCCAAGGATGGGCTGGAGCAGTGAGGAGGAGAACTCACCCCAAATCTAACAAGGAGAAGCGAGTTTTAAGGCGGAGGAAGTGGCCATCTTTTATACAGACAGGTCAAGTAAGATGAAGGTTAAAAAGGATGTTTTTTGGATCTGGGAATTAGGAAGTGCTCACGTGATGTAATGATTTGGGGCAGGTGTAGGGTTTGGGCTCATGGGCATTGCCGGCTTTTAGTAGGGGCAGGTGGCCACCTGAGCCACTGCTTTTGGTACTCTTGTTTCTCTTGTCTGTGGACAACGGTGACTTGTGGCCGGCTTCGTAGAATCTGTGAACCAGGCTGGGATGAGGCAGTGGTGGGAGAGAAGGAGGGAGAGAGAAGGAATTCAGAGACTGCTGGCGAGACATAGGTACCAAGGGACTGTTAGGAGGGAAAAAAGAAAAGTTTTATCCTGACATTGCTTACCAATTGTTTACCAGTAAAGAAACCACAACTGACCACAGCCAAAATCTTGGCTGATGGAAAAGAGAGTATATGCATGTTTATCAAGTGTGGCTGGAGAACATTGGAGATAGGAGTTTGTCTTCTCTCACTCCCTTGCGCCCTGCAAGCAGGCAACTGGTTGGCCCTGTGCTCATTGCCTCAGTGGAGAATTGAAAAGGGCTGACAGACCTTTCTGGCTTTTTTTTCACAAAAGGGATTTTTTTTTTTTTTTTTTTAGGAGGCAAAGGGATTTTGGGTCAATGAAATGGGTATCTTGAAGAAATTTGAATGGAAAGAATTTCCCCTAACACTTCCATCTGCCCTCCATCCCTAAAAAAATTTCCCTGGATTGTATGGAAGGGTGGGTAGAGGAGTGATCTGGGGATGCTAAGAGCAGACACATGAGCCCTGCTTCCTGAAGTGTCCCTGGGGAGTTAGGTCTTCTAAGAGTGATAGGTGTAAGTGCTTCTGGGCTGTTAGATGCCCTGCCCCGAACACGGCAGAGGGCCTGAGGGGCCTGGAGGGGCTGTGGGGTACAGGACCATTGTAGATGGACAACTCTTGCTGCCTGACCCCCCTTTGCCTTGGCATTGCATGAGGCCCTGACAATTCTGAGGATAGGAGGAAACCCCCAGGACACTGGAATGGAAGCTGAGCGTCAGAAAGTAAGCCGGTTAGAGAAAACGACAGCTTTGTTTCTTGAACCCCCAAGATGCAGGAGATGCAAAGCTATGCAAGCCTGGATGTGAACAAGTTACTGCTAGGGCAGATCATCAGCTAGGTAGAGGCGGCATATTTAAAGTATCATCGCTGTTGATTAATACCAGAGTGTTGATCATTTTTTCTTTGTTTTTATTTTCTGTCTTGATGAGCATTCAATTTTTGTATGGTGGTGGAGCAAGTAGAATTGTGCCACTCACTCCTTATGCAGGTGATGTCATGTTTTTGTTTTTTTTTTGTTTTTTTTGTTTGTTTGTTTGTTGTTGTCTTATTTTTTTTTTATTATTATTATTATGGGTAAAAATCAAAATTCTCACAATACATACAAACATTTTTTTTTTTTTTTAAGATTTATTTTTATTTATTTATTTCTCCCCACTGCCTTGTTGTTTTTTCACTTGCTGTGTCTTTTGTCTTCCTTGTTTCTTTAGGAGGCACTGGGAGCTCAACCCGGGACCTCTGACATAGGAGGGAGGCGCCTAATTGCTTGAGCCACCTCTGCTCCCTACTTTATTGTGTCTCTCATTCTGTTTTTCCTCCTCATATCTCTTTTTGCGTATCTAGTTGCGTCAGCTCGCCGTGCCTGCCCATCGCATCAGCTCTCTGTCTTCTTTAGGAGGCACCGGAAACCTCTGCTCCCTGCTTTGTTGTGTCTGATCATTATGTTTTTTCTTCTTCTTCTTTTTTTTTTTAAAGATTTTATTTATTTATTCATTTATCCCCCCCTTGCTGCTTGTGCTCGCTGGGTCAGCTAACCACACGGTGTGGGCGGGCCTGCCCTCACCAGGAGGCCCCGGGAACTGAACCCGGGGCCTCCCATATGGTAAACGGGAGCCCTACTGATTGAGCCACAGCCGCTTCCCTACAGGAAATTTTTTTTTTTTTTTTTCGTGAGGCACCAGGACCAGGGATTGAACCGAGGACCTCGTATGTGGGAAGCCAGCGTTCAACCGCTGAGCCACATCGGTTCCCAGTGTTTTTTCTTCTTGTGTCTCCTGTTGTGTCAGCTTGCCACACCTGTCCATCATGCCAGCTCGCTGTCCTCTTTAGGAGGCACTGGGATCTGAACCAGCCACCTCCCACGTGGTAGGTGGTAGCCTAGTCGCCTGAGCTACATCCACTTCCCTATGTCATGTATTTTTGATGGCTGCAGCATGCTTCTGCCCATTTTGGTTTTCTCCGCTTTGAGAAATTCTGGGGTAATGTACCCCTTTACCCCACCCCCGAACTCAGCACTCAGCATGGTGCTGTGTTTACAGTGGGGGACACTTCGCTCGTCATGAGACCCCAGGAGGGGCTGGTGGGCAGTGTGCCTCCCTGAGCTTTACTCTCAGTTGCCTTCATGCCACTGCCCAGAGGGGGCCTTTCCTCAGTCCTTTTCTACTCTCTCTCAGAGTTTGACTGTAGAGGAGGCAAACACCACCCTCTTTAGGCACAGGAACACTGGCTGGAGTCAGCAAAGCCCTGCTGCCCTGAGGAAATCTGAGACTGCCTTCCAGGGAGATGGAAGCACACATGCTAAGTAAACATCTTGGAGCTGCACTGCCCTTGGCTTTCCGGAGTCCACATTCTGGGGCCCAACTTTTCACAGGATGGTTGGAATATGGAGAAAGAGAAAAAAATATTCCTGGCTGCAGCTCATCTGGATTCTGCCTCCCCGTACTCCCAAAGCAGTATCTCCTTGCAAAGGACCCTGATCACTGAAATGATGTACCTGGGAGAATGTGTGTGTGTGTGTGTGTGTGTGTGGTGTGGCAGGCCAGGGAAAAGAACCACTGAATTGGAGGGAGGAAAAGTTGGAGGGTGTAACAGGAAGGCAAGAGACAGGTCTGGCTTTCATTTTGTTGACTTAGTAAGTCTGGCTGCAAAGCCAAGGTCTCTGGAAAGAATGGCCTCCTGCTTCCGGCAGCTTCTAGTGAGCTGGTTCTGGGATTGAGCTGGAGACTGCAGGTGTTTATGGGCACCAAGGCTTGGGGAATTCTACCAGGATTTGTATTTGATGATGGCTTGGGGAGCAAAACCCGGCTATAGTTTTTGAAGAAAATATTTCTCTCTATCTCACAGTTTCCTGGTCCTTCTCCCCTTTGAGTCAAAGGGATAGAACCAGGAGGCATGCTTCCACTTTCTGACCATTGCATGGTACAGTCGTTTTTCCTTTTTGTCCTTCTTCTCAATGTGGCAATGTGGTTTTGGTTTCAAAAGCAGTTTTCTCTGACAACTTCTTATTAGCTGTTTAACAAATGTGGCAGACTGTAAGTCAGAGCCACGTGTTTAAAAACTCCCTGCAGGGTCGGATGTGGCTCAACTGGTTGGGCGTCGGTCTCCCATATGGAGGGACCCAAACAACTCCCTGCAAGGCGCCTGAATTTCTCCTGGCTGCTGCCTGCGGCCTTATTCCATTTCTCCAGCAGGTGGCACTAAAGACTCATGGTCTCTGCTGGCTCCCGCAGGAACCACGCAGAGGTTGAGGGATTGCGGAGACGCTGAGACCCGCTAGCGTTAAACCTTTCCAACTAATCGCCTTCCTGTACTCACTACTGAATTCACAGGCAGGACTTTTTTTTTTTTTTTTTTAATTGATG
Source organism: Tolypeutes matacus (assembly GCA_026826555.1). NCBI lineage: Eukaryota > Metazoa > Chordata > Mammalia > Cingulata > Chlamyphoridae > Tolypeutes > Tolypeutes matacus. Next base: position 21,262,950 of record JAKSZT010054055.1, read on the forward strand.
GCTTAAAACAATTCAGATTTATTATTTTACAGCTCTGGAGTCCAGAATTCTAAAATCGGTTTCGCAAGGCTGAAACCAAGGCCAACACTCCTTCCGGACTGTGAGGAAGGATCTATTTCTTTACCTTTTCCAGAACTGCTCACCAGCAGGATTTGCTCCTTATTTTATAGATGAGTTTTCTCAGGAAAAGTTACTGTGAAATCTGGGGTGAGTCTCATCACTGTTATGCCCACCACACGTCTAGCACATAGTAAGTGATTAATAAATGCTTGTTGACCTCAACTGAAGTCTGTGTGTGTGCAAAGGAAAGTAAAATTTATTGTGCTGTGGCTCTCTGCCAGATTATATGCTAAGAGAACCTGAGGCTCAGGGAGGTGAAATAACTGGCCAAAGTTCAGAGACAGCATGTGACCCACGTCGTCTGACTCTAAGCTTTTTTTTTTTTTTAAAGATTTTATTTATTTATCCATCCATCCCCCCCCTGCTGCCTGTGCTCGCCAGGTCAGCCAACCGCGCCGCGCGGGCCGGGCCCGCCCCCACCAGGAGGCCCCGGGAACCGAACCCGGGGCCCCCCACATGGCAAACGGGAGCCCCACTGATTGAGCCACAGCCGCTTCCCTAACTCTAAGCTTTTGAGCTCATACGCTTGCTCTACTGAGATGGTAAACATTTGGATTTAGTAAAAGGCTGGGAGGAGAATGTAGTGTAAGTTTGGTCTCGAGTCATTCATTTATTTCTGAACACCTGTACACTATGCACTCAGGATGGAGAGGTGAAGACCCAGTTCCTACTTTCAGGGAGCTCAGAGTCTAGGGGGAGGTGATGGTACAGAGATAGACCACTATAACGGCACAGAAGAACTGCAATGAGAGAAGGCTTAGGGTGCAGTGGGAACCCAGAAGAAGGGATGGGTGAGACCTCTTAAAGGAGATAGTCTCTAAGCCGAGTGCTTGAGGGCTTGGCCAGGCCAGCAGTGGTAGGTGCATTGTCCAGGTAGAGCGGCTGTGTGTGCAAAGGCTCCAGGCGTGTGCACATTTGGGAAACTGTGTCATTCCCAGTGGTGAAGAAGCTAGTCAGGTAAGCAAGGGGCTAGGCCAAGGGGTTTGAGAAGCACTTGAAGGATGCATTAGTTTTCCAGGATGGCCTTCACAAAGTACCACAAACTGGGTGCTTAAAACAACAGAGATTTAGTTTTTCAGAGTTCTGGAGGCCAGAAGTCCAAAATCCAGGTGGTGGCAGAGCTGTGCTCCCTCCAGAAGCTCTAGGGAGATTCCATCCTTGCCTCTTTCAGCTGTTGGTGGCTGCTTATGGCCACGTCACTCCAATCTCTGTCTCGTCCTCACATGGACTTCTCCTCTGTGTCTTCTCTTCTTTTAAAAGGACACTAGTCATTGGATTTGGGGCCCACCTGGGTAATCCATGATGATCCCATCTCAAGATCCTTAATTACATCTGCAAAGACCCTTTTTCCAAATGAGGATATTCATAGGTTCCAGGGGTTTGAAGGTAGACATATCTTTTAGGGGTCCACCGTTCAACCTACTCTACGTATGAATGAAATTGGGATCATGATGACATTGCTGAGCCCCTATCAACCAACCTGGAAGCCCTTACTGCTTTCAGCCAGTTTGACATGACTGTTTCCCTGGCACATGCGACTGAATTCAACCTGACTGATGCACATGGCCAGGCAGGTGGGTGTGGTGGAAACATCATGGAAACTAGAATTCTTCTCATTTAGGCTCCATGTGTGGCACTGTGTGACCTTGAGCAAGCCACAGCCTCACTGACCATCGGTTTGAATATATAAATGGGGCCCTTGTCATTGCAAAACTGCCAAAGGCTCTTCAAAATGGAAGTCACTGTGGTTTCCGTTGTTATGGTCTCTGCATTCCAAGAAAGACGTAATAGAGCTGGAAAGGGGCCAGGCAATGGTGTGATGAGGGCGTTTAGCACAAGGGCAAGTTCCACTATTAGAATTCTTCAGCCTGGAGAGGCACGGGCTGGGGAGGGAAGGTCATTAAAGTCCTCTATATGATGAAGCGTCTGGACAAGGTAGAAGAGACCTGTTCATCAAAGCTGGGATTCCTTATGAGCCTAGAGGAAACGTCTAGAAGTCTGAGCAGCTGTTTTAGGGCACACAATACAAAGTGTCATTTTATGCAGTGGTGACGTGAACTTGACCCTGGGCAGCTTGCTGTTGTGGATGTGGAGCCGAGGAGACCTGGGCTCTCCCCCTGGCTCCAGTGGCCTGACTGAATGCAAACCCCTTTTCTCCCTGAGACTCAGATTGCTCGCCCGTGTATTCTGCCCTGTCTCCATCACTGGTTGTCCCTATACTGGAAAAGGATATATAAGCATTCCCTTCTTTTATCCTTATTATTGTGGCACCTGCCTGTCAGGAGAGATGTAATACTCTAGGAGTTGACTGGAGATGATTAGCAGGCGTGTCTTCCATGAGAGATGAATGCACAAGCAGAGTGTTCACTCTGCCCTGCCCTCCTCATGAAAGTGACCTATGAGCACAAAAGTGCCTAGTAACAATGCTTATTCAGTTCCTACTGTGTGCCAAGTATTATAATAGTGCTTTAGATACGTTATCTGAGTCAGTTAGAAGGCCTTTAGGTGCAGTGAACATACCCAACTCAGAAGGGCTTAAAACAATAGGGAAATGTGTTCTCTCATCTCAGAGGAAGTGCAGGGGTCAGGTGGGCATCAGGGCGTTCCAGCAGCTCAACCACACCCTCACAGACCGCGGTTCTTTCTGTCCCTCTGTTCCACCGTCCATAGCATTGCGCCGTCCTACAGCTGTGTCTCTTCATGTAGTAGCAGGCAGCCTGCGGTAAGCAAACCACCTGGTCCTTGCTCTTGGACAAAGAGAGGACCTTGGGCTTTTGTGGTTTCTTCTTTCCTTGAAACCTCCACCAAATCTTTCCTTGAGATTCATTGGCCCAAATGGGCCTGCCTATTTTTGGGCTCCTCAGTGGCATGGGGAGTTAGATAGTCAGCTGGGCGAGAATCTATTTTGAGACATCAGACCCAGTGTCTACCATCTTACTGTGGTTATTTCTCCCAGCAGCCTTGCAAGGCAGGGCTCATCATCCCCATTTTACAAATATGGTCACAGACCTGAGTGAGTGGAGTGGCGGGGCCCACGTCTTCCAGGATTTTCCATTATATCAAGCTGCCACCTTTATTTAAGCATAAGGAATTATCATTTACCCTAAGGGGAGGGGGGCAGACTGAAAATATAGCTAGAGTCTAGAAGGCCTGAAATACTTTGTGGATGACAAGCCCATGATGGGGTTTTGATAGGTTGGAGGAGATTTGCCAGGTTTGACCTTAGTAGGTCTACCACCTCCCTCCCTCACTCATCGTTCCTGTCCCTCCTGACCCTGCCCCCCCCTCCAGGCTGAGCTGCTTAATGAAACAATGATCCAAAACACTTACATGGCACCTGTCATGCACCTGGCACTGTTCTGGTGAATCCTCACGTCACTCAATGGGGTAGTGTGGCAGTTTGAGATTATTTATGAATTCCAAAAAGAGAGATTATGTTTGTAAACTGGTTTGTTCCTCTGAGCGTGATACCCTTTGATTGTATTAGATTCAGCTGAGATGTCTTTGATCAAATTATGTTAAGATTAGGGCTTTGATTTGACCCCATCAGTAGAATGTAACTCAGTTTGAGTCCCTGCCCCCTTCGCGGGCTAGATAAATGAACACTCAATCAAGGAGACACACAAGGGGGGCGGATGTGGCTCAAATGGTTGGGCATCCGTCTCCCATATGGAGGGACCTGGGTTTGATCCCCGGGACCTCCTGGTAAAAACAACAACAACAACAACAAAAAAAACAAAAACAAAAAGGAGACACACAGAAGTAGATACACAGAGAAGATGCACAGAGGAAGAGACAGCTCCATAGATACGGAAGAGGATCCTGCGTCCCTGGGAAGAGATGAGCCATTTGCCTGATAGTTTACAGCTGACCTTGTAAAGAGACCAGAGCAGCTGAGCCCAGAAAGAAATGAGCCCTGGGGGGAGAGACGAGCCCTATGCCAGCCTACAGTTGAGATGGGAAGAAGCTGGACCCATGGAACCTTAAGAGGAAAGGAAGGCTGAACTCTCACGGACATTGCCTGCCATCTTGCTTCAACACGTGGCAACAGATTTTGGTGAGGAAGTACTTATGGTACCTTGAGTTGGACTCGTTAGGGCCTTGTAACTTTTTAAGCTTCTACCCCAAATAAATACTCTTTATAAAAGCCAACAGATGGGAAGCGGCTGTGGCTCAATCAGTAGGGCTCCCGTTTACCATATGGGAGGCCTCGGGTTTGGTTCCCGAGGCCTCCTGGTGGAGGCAAGCCCGCCCGCACGGCGTGGTTAGCTGACCCAGCGAGCACAAGCAGCAAGGGGGGGATAAATGAATAAATAAATAAAATCTTTAAAAAAAAAAAAAAAAGCCAACAGATTTCTGGTACTTTGCATCAGCACCCCTTTTGGCCGACTAATACAGAGAGATATCATGATCCTCCCCACTTTAGGAAACGGAGGCACAGAGAAGGTAAATTGCCCAAGGTCATAGCTAGTAAATGGCAGGACCGCATCTCAAAACCCTCTGTCTGCCTCCAGAATCTGTACTGTGTACTTCGAGCCCTGTGACCCTTTTAGTTATTGATTGTGCCTTAATGCATTATTTTGAATCACATTACCCCTGTTCTCCTTCCCTTATTTCTCCCTCCTCTCAATTTCCTTATCCGAACATCCTTTGACTTATGTTTTTCTGTTAGCTATCCCAAATTCTTTTTTTTAGAAACAAAGCAATGTTTGTGTAAACAAAATTAAATTTGAAAATTGTTGATAGTTTCCCAAGCTCAGTCTATTTCAAATACCTCCCTGCTTTCTTCACATGCTTCACCCTCTGCTTGGTACACCCCTCCCTAAGTGCTGAATGAGTGCCTCCTCTTTTTTAAATTTATTTATTTACTTTATCCATTTTAAACACCCCCTTCCCCATTTGCTGTTTTGTGTCCATTCGCTGGGCAATTCTCTGTGTCTGTTTCCCACCATCTCTTCTCATCCTTCTCCTCCAGTCTTCACCAGGATTCGATCCTGGAGACCTCCGATGTAGGAGATAGGTGTTCTGCCACCTGCGCCACCTCAGTTCCTGGTTTTCAGATATCTCGTCTTGTCTCTCCCCTGCGTCTCTCTCCTGTTACGTCATCATCCCGCTGCATGGCTCCTAGGGCCTGGCGGCTCACCGGCACACAGAGCCTGAGAGTGCCTCCTCTTTTTCCTTCAATACCCAGTTCAGATGTCTTTTCCTCCAGGAAGTCTTCCCTGGCCCTCTCTGTCTGGGCACAATTAATCACTTCTTCAACTTTGGTACCTCTGTACTCAGGACACTGATCAACTGGAGTACTTATTATAAAGCACTGTAATTGTTTCCTACTGGATGTAACCCCTTGATTACATAACTTTGTATCCTCACCACCTAATCCATTCACCTACATAACTTTGCTTATGCCCCTCTTCCAAAAAATCAATCCTGCCTACTTCCCAAGACGACCCCTTTCCTGACTTCTATTATCATAGATTAATTTTATGTTTTTTAACTTTATATAAATAAGTCTATGATTTGTATTCTTTTTTTTGTTCTGACTTTATACTCTACATAATGTTTGTGGGATTCATCCATGTTATTGCCTAGAGCAGCAGTCTGCTCATTTTGATTACTGGATAATATGTCATTATGTGAATAAATCACCATTATTCTAGCCTATTGTTGATGGACATTAGGGTTATCTCCAGTTTGGAGGTTATTATGAAGAATGCTACTATGAATGTTCTCACTCTTTTGGTGAATGTTTGTACCGATTGCTGTTATATGTATACCAAGGAGTGAAATTGCTGAGTCACAGATCATGCACATGTTCCACTTTAGTAGATACTGCTGAAGCTTTCTCCAAAGTGGTGAACCAATTTTCATTCCCACTAAGAGTGTGTGAAATTTCCACTTTCTCCATGTCTTCGCCAACACGTAGCATTTCAGTCGTTATTTATTTAAGACTTTCTGGCGCATGGTAATTCTCTCTCTCTCTTTTTTTTTTTTTTAAAGATTTTATTTATTTATTCATGTATCCCCCACTTGCTGCTTGCGCTCGCTGGGTCAGCCAACCACGCCATGCTGGCGGGCCTGCCTTCATCAGGAGGCCCTGGGAACCGAACCTGGGGCCTCCCATATGGTAAACGGGAGCCCCACTGATTGAGCCACAGCCGCTTCCGGTAATTCTCTCTTAAGTCGACTTAAGTCAAGCTCTCCCTTCTTCCACTCCACCAAAACTGATTTTGCCAGTGGCCAATCCTCAGTCCTTGTCTCACTTAACCAACCAGGCATTGACAGATTTGCACACCTCCTCCTTGATACACTTCCATCAGCTTGCCTTCCAGGGCTCTACACTTTCCTGGTTTTCTTTCCACCACACTGGCTGCTGCTTCTCAGCTTTCCCCTGGTTTCTTGTCTTTTCTCTGACTTGAGCTTTTCTTCAGAGCTCAGTCCTTGATTCTCTTCTTTCTCTACACTCACTCCTTTGCTGATCTTATCCAGCCTCATGGCTTAAAATACCATCTACAGGCTGATAACTCCCAAATTTCTATCAAGGGCCTGGGATTTTCTCTTCCATTCCCTATATCTAACTGCCTACTCGACATTTCCACCTGAATGTTTAATAGACATTTCAAGTTCAGCATGTCCAAGACTTATCTTATTTTCTCCTCCAAACCTGTTCCCTATCTCAGTTGATAGCAACTCTCTCTTTCCAGTTTTTCAGGCCAAAAAACCATGGAATCACAATGATTTCCCTTTTTTCATACCTTACACCCAGCGTCAGGAACCCATTTGGCTCTACTTTCAAACACATCCAAAATATGACCTCATCCTTTCTCCTAGCATCATCCTTGCTTGAGCCACCATAATTTTTCATCCGGATTATGTAAATACCTTCTTACTGGTGTTCCTGCCTCCGCTCTACACATTCTTAGCACACAGACCGAGTTTAATACAGGTTAGGTCATCTTATTCCTCTGCTCAAATCCGCCAACAGCCCTCATTTCAGGGGAAGAGTCCGAGTGTTGACAAGCTGGTCTCCTGGTGCCTTTTCTGCCTTTCCTACTTTACCTTGGCTCTCCCTACTCCATCTGCTTTGGCCTTCTGGATTTTTCCTGGAACAAGCCAGGCATGATCTTGCCATAGAGCTTTCACATTGGCTATTGCTTCTGCCTGTCTGGAATGTTCTTCCCCCAGAGATTCTTAGGGCTAATTTTCTTACTCCCTTAAAGCCTTGCTCAATTGGCTTGAGAATATTTGCTCAGGAACTATGAATTTGGATATATAGCCTGGCTTGCGATTAAAGAGTTTTTAAGGAGACTTTTTTTCCCCTTTCCATCCACTTTGAAGTTTGACATGAATAATTTTTCCTGCTGCTCTGTGGAGCATGAATTTATTTTGAGCCCATCTTTACATGGAAGATGTGGTCCAGCTGAATAGGAGGGTTCTCCTATTAGATTCTTCACTTTGGGTGGACTAGGGCTTATTTCTTCTTTTATGCACCCTGTGAGACATTGAAACTAATGCTCAAGATCACCTGATTTTGGCATATTTTCTCAGGGAGAAAGACAGCTCCACATTCTTTCTGGGTTCCTGGTTTCCCTTTTTCAGACTATCGCTATTCTTAACCTTTTTACCATATGATGCATTTAAAGGATTTAAAATTTTTTTGTCCTACATTTTTAATATTTTCTGCAGGAAATAGTTCAGAGTATCCAGTCTGTTCTATTGATAGGAACTGACGTTTTCTAAACATCAGCTTTAGGAAGATGGCATGTTGTAGCAGAGCAGAATTCTTGGTCCAAATCCCAACTCTCCCTTTAATTAGCTGTGATCTTAGACAAGTCAGGTGTACTGTCTGGGCTTCAGCTCCTTATTTGGTAAAATGAGAGCTTGGGGATAGGGTGACTTTGAAGATTCGGTGATTCCACCTGACTGAGAGACTGTATTTCTCTGTTTTGATGGAGCTCATGATCTTGTGTGAGGCAAAAGCTCCCCATTCTGATGACTTTTCTGTCTTCAATCAGTGACCTGCTGGGCCTAGGTCTGGTTCAGGTGAGATGCAGATGTAGCATGTCAATGGTAAGAAATGTGAAATAAAGAAAAATTAATCAATTCCTAAAATATTTCATGGGGAGCAGAGAAGAGACTGACATCCCACACCAGGCAAAGCCACTGTTTCTGAGTCCCCATACACTTGGGGACAAACTATGAACATGTTAAGTCTGTGGGAGAGAATCTGCCATTGGGTAGGGGTCCTTGTACCTGGGGTCCCCTGAAAAGAAATATTTAAGACAGAGGCTTAGGGTCTGGCCGCAAAGTTTTGGCCAATATCCCACTTCCTTTTATTTCTTTTAATTAAAAAAAAATTTTATGGCCAACTAATTCTCGATTGTATGTATATACTGCATTTTGTTTATCCATTCATCTTTTTGGCTATTGGGAATAATGCTGCTATGAACATGGGTGGGCAAATATCTGTTCAAGTCCCTGCTGTCAGTTCTTTTTGGGAATATACCTAAAAGTGGGATTGCCAGGTCATATGGTAATCCTGTAATTAACTATCTGAGGAACCACCAAACTGTCTTCCGTGGTGGCTACTCCATTTTACATTCCCACCAACAATGTATAAGTGTTCCTATTTCTTTGCATCCTCTCCAAAACTTGTTATTTTCCATGTTTTCTTTTTAAAATAGTAGCCATTCTAGTGGGTATGAAATGATATCTCATTGTGCTTTTGATTTGTATTTCCCTAATGGCTAGTGATATTGAGCATCTTTTCATGTGCTTTTTGGGCATTTGTATATCTTCTTTGGAGAAATGTCTGTTCAAGTCTTTTGTCCATTTTTAAATTGAGTTGTCTTTTTGTTGTTGAGTTGTAGGTGTTCTTTATATATTCAAGATATTAAACCCTTATCAGATACATGGTTTCCAAATATTTTTTGTGATTCTCTAGGTTATTTTTTTACTTCCTTGATAAAATTCTTTGATGCAAAGAAGTTTTAATTTTGGTGGTCTCATTATCTTTTTTTTTTTTTTTTTTTTTCTTTTGTTGCTTGTGCTTTTGGTATAAAGGCTAAGAAACCATTGCCTAACAGAAGGTTCTGAAGATGTTTCCTTATGTTTTCTTCTAGGAGTTTTATAGTTTTGATTCTTATATTTAGGTGTTTGATCCATTTTGAGTTAATTTTTGTATATGGTGTAAGGTAGGGGTCCACCTTCATTCTTTTGCATATGGATATCCACCATTTGTTGAAGAGATTATTCTTTCCCCATTGAGTGGGCTTGGCAGTCTTGTAAAAAATCAATTGGCCATAGATTTGAGGGTTTATTTTTATATTCTCAGTTTGATTCAATTGGTCTTTATGTTTATCCTTGTGTCAGTACCACACTGTTTTGATTACTGTAGCTTTGTAGTAAGTTATGAAATTGGGAAGTGTGAGTCCTCCAACTTTGTTATTCTTTTTCAAGGTAGTTTAGACTATGCTGGGCCCCTTACCCTTCCATATGAATTTGTTGATTTGCTTCTCCATTTTTGCAAAGAAGGCTATTGGAATTTTGATTGGAATTGTGTTGAATTTGTAAATTGCTTTGGTAAAATTGAATCTTAATATTTAGTATCCCAATCCATAAACATGGAATGTCCTTCCATTTATTTAAGTCTTCTTTAATTTCTTTCAGTAATGTTTTGTAGTTTTCCATGTATAACTCCTTTATGTCCTTGGATACATTTTTTTCCTAAGTATTTGATCTTTTAGTTGCTATCCAGTACTTTTTAAATCCCCTGTATGCTCCCCTCAGATCTCTCCTTTTCATCTCCTCTCTTGCACAGAACCAACATCCTGAATTTTGTGTTTGTCATTTTTTTCACATTTCTTTGTAGTTTTACCACATAGGCATATGTCCCTAATTAATATATTGTTTAATCTGGAAGTGTTTTTGGACTTCTACGAAATGAAATCAGACTGTATATGTTATTTTAAGATTTGCTTTTTCCATTCAACAGTGTGTTTATGTGATTTATTCATATGTAAAATGACTATTCTTTTTCACTGCTATCTAGTATTCCATTGTACAAGTATACTATGTTGCTGTTTTTTAAATTCATTCTCATGTTCATGGGTTTTTGGGCTGTTTACAGTTTTTGATTTTACAAACAGTGCTGCTATGAACATTCTGGGGCCCATGTGGTGGAAGAGCTTCTGTAGGTATATTACTCACAGCGGAATCACTGGATCATAGAGTATATGCACACTGGATAATGCCAAACTGTTTTCCAAAGGCTTGGGTTCATTTATACTCCTGCCAGCAGTGCATGAGGTTTCTCAGCACTCCATAGTCTTGGAGCTCTCTTTGGCATTGCCCCTGGTGCTGGTCAGTCTTTTATCTTAGATATGTCCACATCTCAGAGGCCAGTGGCCATAATCAGGCCTCACTTGGCTTCTGGCCTAGGCACCTCTGGTTTTGTCACCTCTGGGCTGATCTTGTACATTTCCTACAATCCTCAGGAGGATTCCTGCCTCCCTGAGAGTTTAAGCTCTTGCTTATATTGTTGATTCATCATTGCTCAGCCTCTGGGCCCAGGCACAGAGCTTCGGTCTTGGACCTGGATGCTGGGTCCCAGTAGGGCTCTGGTTCCCAGGGATCAAGGATATTAGACATCACTTTCCCTTGCCAACCAGATGGTATTGGAATTTTCCACCATAGTGGAAGGAGACAGTGTCATCTCCCTCCCCCTGAACCAGGAGTCCTTAAAGCAAGCTTTAATGACTTTTTTTGAGGCCTTTTGGCAGGTTAGCCTCAGCATTGTCAGCACTGGCAGAGGACATGGCACCTGTGCTAGCCCTAGGCCAGGCACAGGGATGTCTCTGTGCACACTGCCAGCTCCTGGGGCCCGTAGGCTCAGGTGTGTGTGAATGTGCACAGAGCCAGATCCCCCAGCCCAGGGCAGCCCTGAGAGCCCACTCCTGTTACCTTCCCCTATCTTCCAGATACTCCTGATTTGATGATGGACTGTGCCTTGTGCCCCAGGTTGAGTTTCTGGGTTTTTCTTGTCACAAGGAGGTACAACAGCATAACATTTATGAACACAAACCAACTTGGGTTAGAATCCCAGTTCTACCTCTTACCAACTGGGGTATCTTGTGCGGGTGACTTAACTTCCTTTAGCTGCTGTTTTCCTCCTCTGTAAAATGAGGACACTATCAACATCTACAGGGTCATTAAATGAGAAAATATGTGTAGAGTGTTAGCACTCTTCCTGGCACATCCTGGACAACAAAAGCTTTTGGGTAGTCATTGTGACATGGTAGAAAGAGCTAGGGTTTGGGGCCAGGGTACCTGGGGTTGAATCCTGATGCTGCCACCTCTTAGTTATGTCCTTCAACCAGTCTGAGCCTCAATTTCTCTACCTGCAAATGATAATAAGAATTTCTACCTCAATGGAATCATTGAACTAAAATATGTAAAGGGCTTGGCACAAAGTAGTTGCTCAATAAATGTTAGTGACTTTTATATGAGATCAAGGGACTTTATTTTCTCTGAAGACAGTGACATAGAGACTAACCATTTCCTGTAGAATAGCCCAGAGGTCAATTTTTCAATTATTTATAAATATGTTATTTTTGAAAAAGAGCACATTATAAACATTTTGGAAAAGAGAAATGAAGCAGCAAACTCCCCCACAAAGCTACCACTTGAACACAAGCACTGTGAACATCCTTCCAAGGTTTTTTAACATTCATTTTATTAAAGGATTATAATTATAGGATATACACAGTTTCATATTCTTTTTCTTTTACTTAAAGCTGTATCATAGACGCTTTTCTACACATTAGACTTAATTGTAATTTTTCATGGCTGCTGCATGCCATTCTTAATTAAGAACTTCATATATTAAGTTCTCTGGTATTTCAGTTTTTTTTTTTCCTTATGATAGGCTCCAGAAGTCAAATTACTGGGTCATAGAGTGTAAACACATTTTATAGCTTCAAATTCATATGGCCAAAAAGGTGGTATCAATTTACAGTGCAGTAATGTCTGATAATGCTCACCCAACTGCATATTCATTGGTATTGGGTATTATAAATAGTTTTCTTTTGACTGATTTATGAGCTATGTCTCGCTTTATCAGCAGCAATTGCCAAGTTGGAAAAAGTAAAAAGGAGTTAAGAAACCACAACAAACATAGTTTATGTGTGTTATTGAAGTTAAGTTGGTATCAAAGTGAACGAGATTTAGGATGTTAAATTTAAGCCCATGGGAACCACAAAGAAAATATCAGAGAATATGCAAACTCAAAGAGACAGAAAGTAGAATATAGGTTACCAGGGGGTGGGAGCAGAGACAATGGGAAGTTAATGCTGAATGAGTGTAGGGTTGCTCTTTGGGATGAAGGGAAAGTTCTAGTAATGGATGATGGTGAGGGTACAAGAACACTATGAATGTGATTAATCCCAATGAATGGTAAGCTTGGGAGGGGTTAGGATGGGAGATTTGTGCTGTATATATGTTTCCACAATTTAAAAAAAGAAAGAGAAACTAAAGAGATAATGACAACTAAATGTAACACATGATACTAGATGGAGTCTAAGAATGGAGGAGAAAGGCTCAAAGGACATTATTGGGACATAAGAAAAATTGGAATATAAAATGTAAGGTTTATATCAATGATAAATTTCTTGAACTTGAAAACTGCACTTAAGGTGATTACATAAGGGAATATCATTGTTTATAGGAAACATACATGGAAGTATTATGTGTCCAAGGAGTATGATGTGTGCAACCTGCTCTCAAATGTTAAGAAAACAGATTGATTGATAGATAGAATGATACGACAAAGGTAGAAAAATGTTAAAATTGGTAGATTGGAGTATCTGAAAGGGTTGGGGGTATGTTGAAGTTCTCCATATGGGGTTTGTATTATTTTTGCAACTGTCCTGTAAGTTAGAATTATTTCAAAATAAAAAGTTAAAAAAAAAGAAACTGCAACAAATTTCATCAATGCAGAATCATAGAGTTGAAAAGACTGAACAGTGTATTAGCTTCTTGTCTCCCCTGATTTTACTTTCAGCATTTGGACCATAAAGATAGGTGGGTATTATATTTTAATTTAACATACTTTTAAAAAGCTTATTCCCCCCCCCACACCTATTATTGGAGTAAAATGTGATAACCAAGGACATTTTGTAAACTGTAGAAAAAGTTGAAAGATATGAAATCATCCACAGTCCTAAGGTTCACAATTTGGTATATTTCCTCATTTCTTTCCAATCTTTTTTTCCTTTAAATATTTTTCTCCTTTCACGATAACTGTGACTATACTATATTAACAATTTTTAATTTCTATTTGGTCACTTAACATTACAATATAGGTATATATCTATATAAACATTTATAGAATCCTTTTTATAGCCCATGTATTTTATCTTTACTGCCTTTTTCTTTTTTGAAAAGGAAATACATGCCCATGACTAAAAAAAAAAAAAAAAAAAGCTCAATGAAACTTTTCTTTCTTCTTTTTTTTCCTAGGAGATCCCAGGGATTGAACCCAGGATCTTATACATGTGAAGTAGACACTCAACAACTGAGACACACCCACTCCACTGAAACTTTTCTTTCTAACTCTTGACCTCAGTCATCCTCCCCAGAAGAACCATGGTCATCATTTTCTTGTGTCCAGAGATACTCTATGAATACACAAATATAAAGGTGTTTTCTACACTAATATTAGAAAGCACTTTGCTTTCTTGTCTTTTTTACTTAATGTATCTTGGAAATCATTCCACAGCAGTTTGTATGGATTTGCTGCTTTCTTTTTAACAGTCAACAGAATGTATTGCATGGATGTACCATAATGTATTATCCAGTCTCCTATTTAAGACTAATCCTTTCTTTTGTTCCTGTAGACAACGTCGCAAGCAACAGTCTTGCCCTCCTTGCAGATATGTGAGTAATATCGGTAGAATAAATTCCTAGCAGTGAAATTTTGCTAGGTGAATGGATGCATTTTAAAATGTACACTTCAAAGTGTGATAGGCATACCAGATTTCCTCTCATACGAGTTGTGCTGATTTAAATGCTACCCAATAGTACATAAAAGTGTGTTTCCCTATACCATTACCAACACAGAATATTACTGAAGTCTTTGCTCTGCCAAACTGAAATTGGTATTCCAGTTTTAATTTAAAATTTTCTTATAAGAAAGGCTGAATAATATTTCAAAACCACTTATATTTTGTTTTTTTGAGACCTGAACAGATATCATGTGTGATAGGCTGAAAAATATCCTATGGAGAGGATTTACTATAATGTATCTATCTGTTCCCCTATGTTGTTTCCAAATTTTCACTGTTATAAATAATACCACAGTGAACATCTTTTTGCATAAAGCTTCTTCAGTATTTTGGGTTATTTTCATAGAATAGATTCTTGGAAATGAGATTTGTGGGTCAAAGGATATTGGCATTTTAAAGACATGATTGCCAAATTGCTCTTGGAAAGGCTTATACCAGTTTATAACCCCACCAACAATGTACAAAAGTGGCCGATTTACTTTCCCACGGCCAGCATTGGCTTACTGTATTTTAAAAATCTTCCAGGATGCAGATTCTGTAGGTTTATTTTGTGCTCTAATCCAATGTTAACCTAACCTTTAAAGCCAGGAGATTTTCCCCCTTTGTATAGTTAACCCAATCCTTCCTGTCAAATTGAGACCCGACTTTGTTCTGGAAGGACTTAGAGTTCCTGCATCAGAGACGTCAGTGTCTGTTTTCCTTTCTTTGTAAAACCCCATAGCCAAGTCTGTATGAATCATTATAGAAGAAACACAATGTCGTTGTTGCAAGAAGTGCTCACATGCTTCTTTACCAATGGGAGCAGAGTCCCATGGCCACACAGGTGTGAGGCAGCCCCGGCTGTCAGGCTCTGCCGAGGGAGGTGCAGTCTGAGTCACTCGCTGGGATGTGGCAAAGTCAGGAAGGGCGACCCTGCAGATGGTGTCCTGCAGGCTGGGCTGCATTAGAGCAGGCGCTGCCTGGAAGAGCAGACGTTTGTTTTTATGTGCTTAACATCACTTTCCTTTTCTGGTAACAGGGGCTTCTTTCTCCCTTGCAAACTATCGGATCATGGCCTGGTGTTGGTCTAGTAAAATCCACTCATGTGCGGGCACTTGATCCAAGAAGGACAATCACAGTCCTTTGATAGGAGAAAGAAACTTTGTCCACGAAGCTTGTAAAGCTGGGGTGATTTTGGCTCAAGGCTGCTGGTGGCCCTCTTCCCCTCTGTGTGGAAAAAGCCTGGGAACATGGAGCTAAGGGAGGATGAGAGCGTGTCTGAATTTGACTTCTGTCACTTAACAATGGAAAAAACCTAGCTCACCTGGAGAGGCCAGGGAACCTGCATTTCAGAGATGGGCACAGAGTTTTAGAAAGAGGGAGCCAAGGGTTGGTACTGGAAGAAAGTATCAGTTGTCAGATTAAAACACCTCAGATATTTGAGATGATAGGATGAGGCAAGGTAAGAATTAGTTGCTGGGAATAGGAGGGGGTCAGGAAATGAAGTACAAAGCCACAGAAAATGATAGGGTCTATTGCATTTGGGCATAAGATGATTTTGGCAGGCTGGCTGTAGGAATGGTGAGGAAGCAATGGTTGCAGGGATCGTTGAAATGGGAGAATCCATAGGACCTGGTGATTGATTGGCTAACCAAGTGGAAATAAGTTTTGGAGGCAGGATGATTGATTTTATTTGTCTGGATTTTTTTTTTTTTTTTTTTTTTAATTTGTAATCGTAGGTATATGTGGCTTAAAGTTGTTCTTTTCATTTATTATATCATAAGCATTTTCCTGAATTGCTATAGTCTTCATAACTATCATTTTTTTGGGGTTATATTGCATTCCTTTGGGTAGTATTGTTCCCAGTCTTTATCTTAACTAGCTTCCCTCCACTAGCCAGCCAGTTGCAAGTCGAATTAATTCCTCCTTACAAAGCTCTGGGAACCATTCATTTCTACCCACCCTCCTGACCGCCAACATCCTGGCTTAAGACTCTCTTATCGCATGCCAGGGACCTCCTCACTGGTCCCTTGGTTGCACTGCCATTGTTGAACCCATGCCATTCGCCCTACACAGAGGAGACGAATGAATCTTAGGGCTGTGATTTTCACATCATTCCTCTACCTTAGTGTGACCTGGACGATGAAAGCCAAACTCCTTAGCCAGGCACCAGAAGTCTTACACAATCCAAAATTAACCTTACTTTGTCATGCACACAAACCCTCCCCTCCCCACTCTATGCTATATGAGCCTTTTCTAGAGTCCGTGTGCCCCTCCCTGTTCTTCCAACATACCCTGTCGTTCCCAACTCATTAACTTTCCTTCATCTAGATGCCCATTTTGATTATCTAGTTTTATCGAGGTTGGGTTTTCAAAACATATTTATGTGAATATTTGTGAGGCCCTTGAAGACAGCGACCACGACTGACTCACTTCCGTGACTTGGGTGCTAGCACACAGTCAACATGTGGACCCAGACACACCCAAGTAGTCCAGGTTCAAATCCTGACAAGTCAGCTGACAACAAGCCTCAGTTTCCGCATCTGTAAAATGGGAATAATCATATGAGACAACCTAATTCATATTGCATATAACACACGTTGTGCATGGTTCTATGTGAAAATCACCTTGCCAGGGCCCAGGACACAAGTGCTTAATAAATCTTAGTGCATTTTATGGCGATGTTCACGTTTAGCACCCGGGAAATGCTTTGCTTATGCGCAGACAGAGAGAGGCAATAGTTTTCCTTTCTCCTCCTCTTGATCCACAGCCTCCTCTTTAGAACCTTCTGCCAAACATGCCCATCCTCCATCCCTAACTCAACACAGCTAAAGAGCGCAAGTCCTCAGAGGGTTAAGGATTCCTTTTGGCAGCTCCAGTAGACTTGCCCTCAGGGCCCAGCGGCTTCCTCCTCATAACCAGCCCCACTGGGGGTTTGACTGACATTTCTAAACAGGACATCCTGACTCACCTGGGCTGGTGCCCTCTGAGGGAGTCTGTAGGAGCCACAAATAGGTTTCCTGACCATACCGGGACCACCCCAGCACCCCCACCCCAGGCCCCAACAACTGAGGAGCCCAGGACAAGAGTATAAAAGAAGCCCATGTACTACATGTCCGAATATCTTAGAGTTATGAATCAAGCTAACAAAGTCTTAAGTAAAATGTGTTCTCCCATCTTGACAATAAAACCTCATAATGACAAAATTTGAAAAAAATGCTTAAAGCTCTGTAACTAATATCACTGAAATTGGACAAAATAGTAAATATGACTGAATTTAACATTTTTTATTGTGGTAACACATATATAACAAAAAATTTGCCATTTTAGCCATAATTAAGTATAATTAACTGCATTTATGATGTTGTGCTACCACCATCCATTACCAAAACTTTTTCATCACCCCAAACAGAAACTCTGTACCCGTTAACTCCCCATTATCTCTGATATACCATGCTTATTCTAGATATTTCGTATAAGTGGAATCATACAATATTTGTCACTTAGCATATTGTTTTCAGGGTTCATCCATGTTGAAGTATGTATCAGAACTTCATTCCTTTTTATGGCTAAATAATGTATATAAATAATCCTATTTTCTTTGTCTACTCATCTGTTGATGGACGCTTGGGTTGTTTCCACCTTTTGTCTGTTGTGAATAACGCTGCTCTGAACAGTGGTGTACCAGTATCTGAGAAATATGGCGGAATTGAATCATAATTGTGTGTGTCTAGATGCTCTATTGATAGGCCAGCAATGTTTAAATGAATATAATAAAAACATAAAAATCAAAAGTTAAAATTATTTTATATATGCTTTCAAAAAGCTAATTCTGAATATTTTAGAAGAAAAATATATTAAAATTAAAATGCCTCCATGAACCCTCCCATTTATTGGTATCTTCTTTAATGTCTTCTAAAAGATTTTTACAGTTTTCTCCATAAAGCACTTACATAGTTTTGGGGAGATTTATTCATTTCAGCTTAAAGTTTTGGCATGATTATCTTTTTAAAAATTACTTTTTCCGTAATTTGTTGCTGATTATTGAAATTCATTGACTTTTTTTTTTTCAGTAGGTTCCAGGGATTGAACCCTAGGCCTCATACATGGAAAGCAGGTAGAACTACAGCTGCTCCCCAATTTTTCTCTTTTTAAGGAGGTACTGGGGATCGAACCCAGGACTTGTACATGGGAAGCAGGCACTCAACCACTGAGCCACCTCTGCTCCCTTCATTGACTTTTTTTTTTTTTTTTTAAATTCCACCCCCTCCCCTTTGTTTTTGCACTCACTGTCTTGTTCTCTGTGTCCATTCACTTGTGCTCTCTATGTCTGCTTGTCTTCTCTTCTCGTCTTCTCCTTAAGAGGCACTGAGAACTGATCCTAGGACCTTCGATGTGGGAGAGAGGCACTCAGTCGCTTGAGCCACCTCAGCTCCCTGGTTTGTTGTGTCTTTCATTGTCACTCTTCTGTCTCTCTTTGTTGCACCAGCTCTCTGCACAGGCCAGCTCACCACGCAGACCAGCTTGCTTTCACCAGGAGGCGCTGGGAAACGAACCCGGGACCTCCCCAGGACCTCCCATATGGTAGACAGGAGCCCAATCTCTTGAGCCACATCCGCTTCCCCCCTCATTGACTTTTAGGCATTGATTTTAAAAAATTCAGCAACCTTGCTAAACTCTCTTATTAAAACTAATAATTTCTCTATGGATTTTTGTGTTTTCCATGTAGTCAATAATATATTTAAATAATTGATGTTTAATTTCTTTTTTTTCCCCAGTCCTTATACCTTTATTTCTCTTCTCTTCCTCCATACAATGTTGAATGCATATGTTACCAGCACCCATTCCTTTTTTTGGTCTCAAAGGGAAAGCATTCAATGTTTCACCATTAAATGGGATTTTCACTGTAGAAACACACTTTGGGAGATTAAGAATTCCTATGTCTAGCTTTCTAAGAATTTATTTTTATATTTATTTTTTATCATGAATGGATATTAAAATTCATCAAAAGTTTGCATTTATTGGAATGATCATATGAATTTTCTCCTTTAATCTGTTAAAGTGTTGAATTTCTAATATGAAAACAATCTTGTATTCCTGAGATAAACCAAACTTGGTCATGATTCTTTTATACATTGATGAAATTAGTTGCCTAAATTTTAAAAAGATTTTCACATATATGTTTATCAATGAAATTGTCTCATAATTTTTCTTTTGTGTACTGTCCTTATCAGTTTTGGTGTTAATTTTATGCTAGCCTCATAAAATGAATTGGGGAGTTTTTCCTCCTTTCCTATAATTTGAAAGTGATTGTGTAATATAGGAATTATTTGTTCCTTGAGTGATTGGTAGAACTTACTAGTAAAACCTGGTGTTTTCTTTGTAGCAAGATTTAAAACTACTGATTCAATTTCTGTAATAGTTATAGACCTATTCAGATTTTAATTTCTTCTTATTAAAGAAGAAGTCAGCTTATTTTCCTAGCAATTTGTACATGTTTTTCTGTTATCAAATTTGTTAGCATAAAGTTGTTCATAATAGTCTTTTTATCTTTTCAATCTATGTGGCATCTGAAGTTCTATTCCATTTTTCATTCCTAATATTTTGCCTTCTGGTGATTTTTTCTTAATCAATCTTGGCAGAGAACCAAATTTTGGTTTTGCTGATCCTTTCTTGTGTATGCTTGTTTTCTATTTCATTGTTCTGTGCTCTTAGTTTTACTATTTCCTTTCCTATAGTTTTCTTGGAGTTTGTTCTACTGTGAGTTTTTCTACCTAATTTTTACTTATTATCTAAAAGAAGCATTTAAGAGTATAGATTTCCCACTAGCACAGTAGCATTTTAGGTAAACTCCACAAGTTTTAATATATAGTTTTTTTTTTTTTTTTTCTCGCGTTACTGGGGGCCAGGGATTGAACCTGGGACCTTGTATGAAGGAAGCCAGCGCTCAACCACTGAGCCATATAGGCTTCCCTGAGTTCATTCTTGTTTGTTTTTCTTGTTTGTTTTTTCGGTTTTTCAGGAGGCACCGGGAACTGAACCAGGGACCTCCCATGTGGGAGGTGGGCACTCAACCGCTTGAGCCATATCCACTCCCAATAGTATTTTTGTTACTGTAAAATTCTAAATGTTTTCTAATTTCCACTAAGTTTGTATTTAACCCTGACAGTTAAGTGTTTCATATTTTCCAAACAAATGTTTTTTTCCCCCTAGTTTTCTGTTTACAGTTGACTTCTAATTTAATTGTAGTGAGGTCAGAGAAAGTGGTTTGTAGGATACTAATCCTCTGAAATTTGTTGAGATCTGACTCTAATCAAATTTCTGAAGTGTTCCATGTATTTCTGAAAAGTGTATTCTAAAATTGTTGGGTGGTGTGTGTGTGTGTATATATCAACATTTATCTTATTTTAAATTTAATTTATATATTAAGGTATAATTGACAGACAATAAATTGCATCTATTTAAAGTATACAATGTGATAAATTTTGATGTATGTTTTATGTCCTATGAAATCATCATCACAAACAAGATAATGACCATATCTATTACCCCCCCTAAAATTTCTTCATGTCCCTTTCGAATGCCTCCCTTCTGTCCCTCCCCATCCCCACCTCTGTCCCCAGGTAACCACTTTGGGGTTAACTAAAGTTAACTAATTATAGATTCGTTTGCATTTTCTAGACTTATATATAAATGAAATCATTCAGTATGTACTTGTTTTTGTCTGGCTTCCTTTACTCAGAATAATTATTTTGCAATTCATCCATGTTGTTGGTTATACCATTAGATCATTACTTTAAAAATTTTTTTTATATTTTTATTTATTTATCCCCCCGCTTGCTGCTTGTGCTCGCAATGTCCATTTTGCTGTGTGCTTTTCTGTGTCTGCCCACCTTCCCTTGTTGCATCATCTTCCTGTGCCAGCTTGCTCACCACGCCGCATGGGCCAGCCTGCCTTCACTAGTAGGCCTGGGGAATCGAACCTGTGGCCTCTGTTATGGTGAACTGGAGCCCAACCACTTGAGCCACATCCGCCTCCCTAGTTCATTACTTTTTATTGTTAAGTAGTATTGCATTCCGTACAGTTTATCCAGTCACCTGTTGATGGACATTTGGGTTATTTCCAGTTTTGGGTTATTACAAAGAAATCTATGAACATTTGTGTAGTTTCTTTGTATGGACATATGCTTTCTTTTCTCTTGGATGAATACATATCTGTGGAATGGCTAGGTTCTGTTTTAGGAGTGTGTTTAATTTCTTAAGGAACTGCCAAGCTGTCTTCAACAGAGGTTAAACCCTCTTGGATTCCCTCCAGCATTATATGAGAATTCCAGTTGCTTCCTATCCTTGGTCATTCTTTTTTATTTTAATTTTTAAATTTTAGCCATTCTAGAGGGTGTGTAGTGGTATCTCAATGTAGGGGTTTGTTTTTTGTTTTTTGTATTTTTGTTTGTTTATTATTATTATTATTATTATTATTATTATTATTATTATTTTTCTTTCTAACATTTCTTTAGTGGAATCAGGAAAAGATTTTATTTATTTATTCATTTATCCCCCCCTTGCTGCTTGTGCTCGCTGGGTCAGCTAACCACGCTGTGCGGGCGGGCTTGCCTTCACCAGGAGGCCCCGGGAACTGAACCCAGGGCCTCCCATATGGTAAATGGGAGCCCTACTGATTGAGCCACAGCCGCTTCCCTATTATTATTTTTTAATGTAGTTTCACTTTGAATTTCCCTAATGGTCAATGATCCTAAGATTAAACATCTTTTTATGTGCTAATTTGCCATCTGTATGTCTTCTTTGGTGAAGTTTCTGTTCAGATCTCTTGCCCATTTTTAAATTCAGCTGTTTGTCCTATTATTGAGTCATGAGTCCTTTAGACACAGGGACTTTGTCTAATATATATATTTGCAAATATTTTCTCCCAGGTTTGCCTCCACTGTGGACATGTGATTAGTTCTCATCAATGACATGTGAATGGAAGTGGTATGTGTCACTTGTGGGCCAACTTTTAAGAAGCAGCGAGTGAGTCTTCTCTACTTTTTCACTACCTTCCCACTGACTGTAAAGAGGCCCTGGGGAATGACAGAGCTACAAGATGGAAGGAGCTTGGGTCCCCGAGTCACCCATGGAGAAAAGCTGCTGGTCCACTAGGAACACTCAGATTAAGTGTGAGCAAGAAATACATTTCTATTGTGTTAAGCCACTGATACTCTCTTATTTATATGTTAACACAACTAGTGTTCTCTTAACTAATATACCTTCTTTGATAGGGTTGGAAACTACAAACAAATTTCTAGTCAGAATGATATATGTGACTTCTGATCAATAAATTTTTCGGGTCATCTGAAGCAATTTCCAGAATCTATTGTACTGAACAGGTCACTTTATTTGATAAGGAATTAAATGCCAATCCGGTTTGTGAAAATACTTATGTAAACCTTTTATTAAATCTTTCAAGTGTCTCTTCCTAATGTTAAAATACTTTTAGTGAATTCTTCACATGGGTTTACAACCAGGTCCACAGTGGAAATGTTTCCACTATTTCTTTGGCTGCATCAATGAAGCAGCTTCTGTGACCTTAGGAGGGCTGTGTCTGATAGAGGCTCCATTTAGTGAGCATGTATCCTGTGCCAGAAACTCTGTGTCAGGAGCAAAGTCATAGTGTCCACCCTGCTCCTGTGAACTGCCAAGGAGGTTTCTGGAACTCTGTTTTGGAACTTGTCTTCAGAGCTCATACAAAGTATTCATACACTATAGTTACAACTGGGTTGAAAGAAAAAAATACTTGTTATTAAAAAAAAAAAGATGAGGATTGACAAGCACCATACCAAGGAAAGGAGAGAGCCGACAACTGCCAGCAAGAGGGTCCCATCCATCAGCTGCATGGGATCGAAACCTCCTCTCAATTAGAGGTGGAGTGGACATACCATTCCAGAATCCTCAGGATTGGGGAATGAACTATGGACTAGAGTGGACTTACTGGTATTCTACTATAGACTTATTGTGATTCTAGCAATAGAAAAAATTACAACATTGATGTGGAGGCTCTGGGGGCAGGGAGAGGGAAAAACAGGTGTAATACGGGGGCTTTTTCGGGACTTGGGAATTATCCTGAGTAACATTACAATGACAGATATAGGGCATTTTACATCAGCATATAACATGCAGAACTGTGTGGGAGAGAGTGTGGTCTACAATGTGAACTATGGTCCATGCTTAGTGGCAAAGCCCAGGATGCGTTTATCAATTGCAATGAATGTGCCACACTAATGAAGGATGTTTATGTGGGAGGGTGTGGGATGTGTGTGGAGTGGGGCATATGGGAATCCCTACATTTTTTTGTGTACATTTATGTAGTCTAAGTATCTTTTAAAAAAAAAAAATTTTTTTAAAAGAAAGAAATAGGGTTGTGAGTTCTTTTTTTCCCTTTATTTTAAAAAATTTCTATAATGTGGCTTTATTTTTATAACTAAAATTTATGAAAAATGCAATGAACTGCACAGCTGTATGTTGCTTCTCTGTGTGAGAAACAGCTGCTAGTGGCTCAGCTTTGCTTCTTGCAAAGCACTGTTTCAAGCAGTAATACCACATTGCCAAGGAGGTTTTTAGAACTTGTTTTTTCAACTTGCCCAGGACAATACTTTGGATTTCCTTAGCTATGGCCACTCTCCATCCTTTGAATGTGGATTTGAGTTTTAGAAACTTCCAACAATTTTTTTTTTTTTGGTACGGAAAAGGGATCAAATCAATGGGTTTCTTACTATCTGTTGGCATGGTGCTTGAGCAATGCTGAGAAGTGAGGACACGTGTCCCTTTCCACACCAGGGAGCTGAGGCTGAGAAGGCCAAAGGTCTATGCAGTGTATAGAGCAGTAGTCACAAGACCAGGATTCAAACTCAGGTCCGTCTGAACTCAAAGCCTACACTCAATCTATTACCATCTTCTCTCTCTTAAAGCAATCTGGTGGGTCACCAAATTGGGGAGTACCATGTTGGGTCAAAAAGGTATGACTATGGAGACTGATTTCTACAATATTCATTATGTATTTTTCTAATCAAAAAGAAAATAAATGATCATTGTCTAAAATTTGGAATATAGAGAAAAGCAAAAAGAAAATAAGTAACCCACGGTTCTATCACTCGCTGCCAATCAAATACATCTCTCTATAAAATGCTAATTGCATTTCCCCAGGGTTCAGCTGGGTAAGCTGTTTGCTTGATCACTCCAGGCCAGGAATAGACCAGCATCCGGTAGCCTTACAAACCTGTGCCTTTGAATTTAGAAAGGTGCACATTGGCAGGAGATAGGCGGGAGTGTGGCAGCATGGAGTTTTGCTCAGATCTTTCTTTAAGAAAAAACTTGCTGTTGGCCAGTAGCCTCCAGCTGCAGGGCCTTTGGGAGCCTTGGCAGCATTTGAGCTGAGGGCATACTCTTCCCAGGCAGCTCCCAAGCCAATGACTAAGCATGGTGGAGGCATGCGATTCTGGCCGTCCCTGCCCAATGTGAGATTCTTCTAATGGGCAATCTTCACTCTATCGGTTGCCTGAGACTTTGCAAGATCTGCACTGTGGTCTGAGAAGTTTCCTGCCCTATTTTTCGTCCTCCCATCTTTCTTTTCAGAATTGCATCTCACTCTGAAGGTGTTCCCTACCTGGCCCTGCTTCTTCCCCCTTTATCTTTCACAGTTACCATGTCCCCAGTAAATCTTCCACTTCTAACTCATCTCAGCATCTGCTTCCTAGAGGCCCCAAATTGGCATAGGTAGAGCATATTTCTGAGTGTTCATTTAATCTTTGAAAAGTTAAGCTTAGAATTTCTATATCAGGTAATGCCAAATACTACTGATTTTGAACTTTATACAGAGCATAAAAGTGTTTATAAGAATTGTGTGTTTTTACAGTATTTTATGTAATCAAATATTTTTTATATTTTTTGAGGATTTATTTACTTAATCAAAAGTGTGAAATGTTTTAAGAAGTACAAAAATGGTAGAATAGTAGTAGAAACAATAGAAGAAACACTAAAGACTAGAGATGAAAGAGAATGTAAATTAGAAACCAAACTCTACGATGACAAAAATGGACGGAGGACATTGAAAAGGGAGAAGAATTATTTGGTAACAAGAAGACTGCTCTCTAGAAGTATCGGCTGTAAGTAATTAATAAAATCTGATTAATGTGGGAGAACATAGCATAGTAAAAATGTGTTACAGCTGAGTGTCTTGCAATGCAAGCTAGTGTGAATTAAGTGCTAAACACATAAAATAAATATATGAAGCTGGTTGGGTGTGATGTAACTTACACCACTGCAGGAGCTTTTAAGTGTTGCTGAAAAATGATCAAGCATTTTCTGTATCTGGCCTCATGTGTGAATATGCAGCAGCCTGTTTCCAGGTCAAGAAGGCCAATCTGTAGCTGTTCTCAGGTGTGTGGTTCGCTAGAGTCTTCCTTTCCACGTAGCCCTAGAGAACTGTGTAGAGGCTGAGGGGAGCATTTTCATCCCGACAGCAGCCTGCGTGTCTGAGGTCCTGCCTAAGCAGCTGCCCACCGGGAGGCAGGAGCTCTGTCTGCTCTGGCTGTGAGTGCCTGGGCCTTGTATCTCGGGCCACTGAGACCGCCGTCCTGAGATTCACCTCCTTGGTTCATAAAACTCCCTGACACAGAACACCCCATGCACCCTCCCTCCTCATCCCAAGTCCCACTTGGCCCTGAACTTCATCTCAGCCCTGGTTGCCCATCACTAATGCTCAGGCTGCACTACCCACCTTAACTCAGAATCCCTGGGCACTGGCGTTTTCAAAGCTCCTAGGGGATCATGTTAGCCAGCTAAGGATGAGAATCACTGGCTTAGCCAAATCCCATTCCCGGATGGAAGGAGAAAGGAAAGGAGCTCTTTGCATCAGGCCTGTTGTACTGGCTCCACCAGTGCCCTTGGGGAAAGATGTGGGTCATCTGTATCTTGTCCTACTCTGCAGCACCTGCCATAATTATTTATACATCATAGATACACATGGTATTGTTTTAAATAAAATAGAATTGAGTTTCTTATGCAGGGCCCTTAGATATAGTCCTCCCTACATTCACACCCAACCCTCAAATGAGCCAGGAGCATGGAAGTTGGGATCAAAGACCCAGGATCAAGATCTGTCTTTGATAGCAAATGGCCATGGAATCCAGTCATGTTCCTTAACTCCTACAAGGGTGAGTTTCTCCATCTGAAAATGGGACTAGTACTTTTATTCATCGACTCTCCTTTAAAGATTTATTTATTTATTTTTAAAAATTTATTTATTCTGCCCCCCCCCTCGTTGTTTGCGCTTGCGGTCTGCTCTGTGTTCATCGTCTTTTTAGGAGGCACTGGGAACCAAACTCGGGACCTCCCATGTGGGAGGGAGGCACCCAGTTGCTTGAGCCACCTCTGCGCCCTGCTTGTGTCTCTTCGCCACGTCAGCTCGCTGTCTTGACCCTCCTGTAATGCAAGCTTGGCACTGTGCTAAAGACTTGACATATATCATTTCCAATCTCCCAACAATTCTGTTAGGCAGACCTTTTTGGTACCTTTTTACAGACGGGAAAACAGACTCAATGAACTAAAGTAACCTGACAGAGTCACACGGCTCGTAACTGAACAGAGCTCTGCAGCTGCAGCTGGTGGTTAAGGGGTGGCCTTGGAACCAGGAGGATTAGGTTCTAGTCCTGGCCCCACCTTGCACTAGCTGGGTAATCTTGGGCGAGGTATTTAGTCTTTCCAACAGTCTCTTTCCTTAGTTATAAACTGGGGCTTTACTAGTGCCTGCTGTTCCTTCTCTGATCTACTCCTTCTTTTGGGCTGGCTCCACCCGGGCAAAGAGTGGTGTGTACAGTGACTGCCTGATTTCATGGCAGGAGAGGGAACTTCTGCCCTTTTCCAATCCGGGGTCAACTCCAGGCTGACATGTGGGCAGGAGGACAGGTGAGACTCCTGGATGCACAACTTCATGGTGACTAGTCATACAAACTTTGATCAACCTCAGTGGGAGAAGCAACAGGTGGGGGCTGAACCCACACTTTCCCTCGAGTGAGCAGGTTCAAGTCAATCCTTTATCCGTCCTAATTCAGATGACTCTTCTCATGACCTCAGTTTACATTGCGGCACAAACATCTCTCAAACTCCTCCCCAGAACTTTCCCTAAGGTGGCGCTAACTGGACTCTCTGTGGCCCGGACTCCAATGAGTGTTTATTTGCATGTGGTTTCCCTCATTATAACATCATGCCATAGGGAGGGAGGCTGTTGCCAGGGCTACTGCATGTAGGGTATATGCCGTTTTCACTTTTACTGAAACCTTACCCTATTTGGTTCCACTTGCTCTATGTTCCAGGCTGTTCTGGGCTTACCTCACTTTTGCGGTCACAAAAGCAAACATGCTGAAGTTTCCCTCTTCTTATTTTCTCTGTTTCTCCAAAGGATCTTCTAGATCTTTACCTTACTCTGAATTCACAAACTTTTCTTTCTTTCTTTTTTTAAAAGATTTGTTTATTTATTTATCTCTACCCCCTCGCCGCCACCCCCGATTGTTTGCGCTTGCTGTCTGCTCTTTGTGTCTCCTCGTCATCTTTTTAGGAGGCACCAGAAACCGAACCCAAGACCTCCCATGTGGGAAGGAGGTGCCCAGTCACTCGAGCCACATCCACTCCTTGCTTGTTGTGCCTCTCATTGTGTCTCCTCGTTGTGTCATCTCGCCATGCCAGCCTGTTGTGTCAACTCATTGTCTTGCTCGTCTTCTTTAGGAAGCACCAGGGACTGAACCCAGGACCTCCCATGTGGTAGGTGGGTACCCAACTGCTTGAATCACATCTGCTTGAACAAACTTTATTTCTGCTGATGTATTCTTATACCCTCCCCTCCTCTAGTGTAATAAATTACCTCTTCTGAGCAATACCATCACCCAACACCTAGCTCCTAAGTTATTGTGAAGAGTAATTGAGATAACGTGTATAAGTACCAGACACATTGTAAATATGTCTACAAATTAGCTTTAATTATGTAAACAAATAACAGTCATCCTGTTTGGTAGGAGCTATGATGGCAGGAAGTACAAAGTGCATTGAGAATGCTTGGTGAACCGAAACGCTAAACAGTTGTTGGTCACCACAACTGTGTGTCTGGCATCCAGCCTCCCCATCTAATACCTTTGTTTACATATCCATCAAACACTCAGATCTGTGGTGGCCAAATGAGGAAGTCAGAACTCAAATTCCCAGGCCCCCTGCCCCTGCCACCATGTCTGGGGCACAGACCTGTGACCTTGGTTCCATCAATCACTACATCTGTACAAGAGAGTGTGAGCCACACAAAGAAGCCGGTTCTGGGTGAAACTGCCATGTTTGCTGGCGTGGATGGCAGCAGGAGCATCTAGCTTTGAGTGGTGGCAGCCACAGTGGTGGTGGCTCTCAGTAGCAGCAAGGTCAATTTCCTGATATAGTGGCAAAAGTACTGCTGGGTGTAGTAGCAATTACAGTAAGGTTGGGTTTTTGGCATTTAGAGCTTGTCATTGCTGGCAGTTTCCTTATCAGACCGTGATTTTGGGTGTTAATGTACTTCTAGACATTTTGTCTCAAGTCTGCATAAGTAAATTTATTTATTGAATGTATTTCTCATTTGCTTACACCAACCAGCACTAAAACCATGCCAGTGCTTTTCATCAGAAGCCCTGCAGAGAACGGTGCAGCCAAGGTTCCCCCAATTCCCCTTGCTTTGAATTCTTTTGGCAGAGCTACCTCATTCTTGATCTCCCTTCTCATGAGCTGAGTGGACCCAGCTTTTTTTTCCTCACAGTCTCCCTGACTTCAATCCAGGCAGGGAGGCCTCTGGGATGCACTTGTTGGGTCCCTAGGAGAGAAACCATTTTCAGAAATGGTGTCTGATCACTGCCAGGAAAGGGAGGCTCTGGAGGTCTGGCCCTGTCCAGGGATTTGCTCCCGATTATTTTTCTTTTTCATCCACAGATTGTTTGCCTGGACACAGAGGCTTACTGCTAACCACTCCCCTTTATTTTCTGTTAAAATTTCTACTGGCTTTTCTTATTGTTTCTCTTGGAAGCAATTTCTGTTGAGAAGTGTATTTGAGGATGGGAAGCAGGCTTCCTCTCTCTTTCAGGAAGTCCAGAAAGAAAACATCATCCAAGATTCCCAGATATCCCTTCTAACTCGTGGTGGCCTGGTCACCCTCCTGTCTCAGCTTTCCTCTCTGCATGTTCAATAGTTCCATCCTGGTTGTCACTTGCCACCCCAACCATCCTGGACAGATTACTGAATGGTGGGCATGCCAGAGCCCAGCGGACTTCCACCCAGCTGGTCCGTCCTCTGCTCCTGCAGAATCATGCAGGATAATGAGTTTCTTTAGCTTTCAGGTGAATGCCTGCAGACCCAGTCTGTCTTTATTTCCTTTTGCAGGATGACCTCTTCCCAGGATGTTTGACAGTGAAAATGTGTCCTCCCTGAAAGGGAACGACCCCTACCCACTCCTCGGTGTGTTTCTGCATCAAGAGAACAGTATAGCTGCTCCTCAAAACCCAGTACACCAGCCTCAGCCCCAAGCAACCTCAGTCTTTTTTTTTTTTTTAAAGATTTTATTTATTTATTCATTTATCCCCCCCTGCTGCCCGTGCCCGCTGGGTCAGCCAACCACGCCGTGCGGGTGGGCCCGCCCCCACCAGGAGGCCCCGGGAACCGAACCTGGGGCCTCCCATATGGTAAACGGGAGCCCTACTGATTGAGCCACAGCCGCTTCCCGCAACCTCAGTCTTGAAAAGACCCCAGGTGGGACATTCACAGTCTGCTGCAGGAAGTGCTCCACAGAAGTTCAGCCCTTGTACTTTTTTTTTTTTTTTTTTTACTTTATTTTGTACATTTAATAATTGAAAATATAAACAATTAAAAACTAAAAAGTAAACACAGATGAATAAATATATACATTTCTGAATTAAATGTATTGGGTACATATAAAATTTTTTTGAAGCAAACAATATATTACACAATATATTTGGTTCATAGTAATGCATTCATACAGTATTTGTCCTTTTGTGTCTGGCTTGCTTCGCTCAACATAATGTCCTCCAGGTTCATCCATGTTGTCATATGCTTTATGACTTCATTTCTTCTTACAGCTGCATAATATTCCATCGTGTGACTAGATCACGATTTGTTTATCCAGTTTGTTATCTGTTGATGGACACCTGGGTTGTTTCCAACTTTTGGCAATGGTGAATAATGTTGATATGAACATCAGTGTGCAGATGTCTGTTCATGTCACTGCTCTCAGTTCTTCTGGGTATATACCCAGTAGTGGTATTGCAGGGTCACGTGGCAAGTCTATATTCAACTTCTTTACGAACTGCCAAACAGTCCTCCACAGTGGCTGTACCATTCTGCATTCCCACCAACAGTGAAGAAGTGTTCCTATCTCTCCACATCCTCTCCAACACTTGTAGTTCTCTGTCTTTTTAATAGTGGCCATTCTGATAGGTGTGAAAAGATATCTCATTGTAGTTTTGATTTGCATTTCCCTAATCATGAGTGATGTTGAGCATTTCTTCATGTGTTTTTTTGCCATCTGTATTTCTTCTTCGGAGAAACGTCTATTCAAGTCTTTTTGCCATTTTTTAATTGAGTCGTTTGTCTTTTTATTGTTGAGTTGTAACATCTCTTTATATATCCTGGATATTAAACCCTTATCAGATATGTGATTTCCAAATATTTTTTCCCATTGAGTCGGCTGCATTTTCACCCTTCTGACAAAGTCCTGTGAGGTGCGAAAGTGTTGAATTTTGAGGAGGTCCCATTTATCTATTTTTTCTTTTGTTCCATGTGCTTTGGGTATAAGGTCCAAGAAACCACCACCTACTACAAGGTCTTGAAGATGTTTCCCTACATTTTCTTCTAGTAGTTTTATGGTCCTGGCTTTTATATTTAGGTCTTTGATCCATTTTGAGTTGCTTCTTCTGTAGAGGGTGAGATAGGGATCCTCTTTCATTCTTTTGGTTATAGATATCCAGTTCTCCCAACACCATTTGGTGTTAGTGTGGGCTTGGTGGGTTTGTAAAAAATCAGTTGACTGTATAGATGAAGGTATATTTCTTGGTTCTCAATTCTATTCCACTGATCGATATGTCTATCTTTATGCCAGTACCATGCTGTTTTGACCACTGTAGCTTTGTAATATGTTTCAAGGTCAGGCAGTGAAATTCCTCCACATTGCTCTTCTTTTTTAGAATGCTTTTGGCTATTCAGGTGCACTTACCCTTCCAGATGAATTTGGTAATTGCCTTCTCTAATTCTGTAAAGTAAGCTGTTGGGATTTTGATTGATATTGCATTGAATCTATAAATCAGTTTGGGCAAGATTGACATCTTCACGATATTTATTCTTCCAATTCATGAACACAGAATGTCTTCCCATTTGTTTAGGTCTTTTAAAATTTCTTTTAGCATTGTTTTGTAGTTTTCTGCTATAGGTCCTGTACTATTTTGGTTAAATTAACTCCTAGGGATTTGAGTCTTTCTGTTGCTGTTGAAAATGGAATTTTCCTCCTGATTTTCTCCTCAGGTTGTTCAGTACTAGTGTACAAAAACATTACTGATTTTTGCGTGTTGATCTTGTATCCTGCCACTTTGCTGAACTCATTTATTAGTTCAGGTAGCTTTGTTGTGGATACTTCAGGATTTTCTAAGTACAGGATCATGTCATCCGCAAACAGTGAGAGTTTTACTTCTTCTTTTCCTATTTGGATGCCTTTAATTTTTTTTCTTGTCTAATTGACCTAGCTAGAACTTCTAGTACCGTGTTGAATAACAATGGTGACAGTGGGCATCCTTGTCTTGTTCCCGATCTTAGAGGGAAAGTTTTCAATCTTTCCCCATTGAGTATGATGTTGGCTGTGAGTTTTTCATATATGCCTTTTATCATGTTGAGGAATTTTCCTTTTATTTCTATCTTTTGAAGTGTTTTTATCAAAAAAAGATGTTGGATTTTGTTGAATGCCTTTTCTGCATCTATTGAGATGGTTGTGTGGTTTTTTCCTTCAATTTGTTAATGTGGTGTATTACATTGATTGATTTTCTTATGTTGAACCAGCCTTGCATACCAGGAATAAATCCCACTTGGTTGTGATATATAAGTCTTTTGATATGCTGTTGGATTCGATTTGCATGTATTTTGTTGAGAATTTTTGCATCTATGTTCATTAGAGAGATTGGTATATAATTTTCTTTTCTTGTAGATTCTTTATCTGGCTTTGGTATTAGGGTGATGTTGGGTAATTTTCCCTCCTCTTCAATTTTTTGGAAGAGTTTAAACAGGATTGGTGTTAATTCTCTTTGAAATTCTTGGTAGAATTCACCTGTGAAGCCATCTGGTCCTGGACTTGTCTTTGGTGGGAGATTTTTGATGACGAATTCAATCTACTTAAATGTGATTGGTTTGTTAAATTCTTGTATTTCTTGTAGTATCAGTGTAGGTTGGTTGTGTGTTTCTAGAAATTTGTCCATTTATTCTAGCTTGTCTAGTTTGTTGGCATATAGTTTCTCATAATATCCTCCTATGATTCTTTTTATTTCTGTGGGGTCATTTGTAACTTCCCCCTTTTCATTTCTGATTGTATTTATTTGTATTTTCTCTCTTTTTTTCTTTGTTAGTCTAGCCAGGGGTTTGCCAATTTTATTGATCTTCTCAAAGAACCAGCTTTTGATTTTGTTGATATTCTCTCTTGTTTTTCTGTTCTCATTTTCATTTATTTCTGCTCTAATGTTTATTATTTCTTTCCTTCTTTTTGCTTTGGGATTGGTTTGCTGTTCTTTTTCTAGTTTCTGTAGTTGTTTAGTTAAATCTTTGAGTTTAGCCCTTTCTTGTTTTTTAATATAGGCATTCAGGGCTATAAATTCCCCTCTCAGGACTGCCTTCGCTGTATCCCATAAGTTTTGATACGCTGTGTTCTCATTTTCATTTGTCTCAATATATTTACTGATTTCACTTGCAATTTCTTCTTTGACCCACCGATTATTTAGGAGTGTGTTGTTTAGTCTCCACACACTTGCAAATTTACTTTTTTCCTGTCTATTATTGATTTCTAGTTCCATTTCATTATGATCTGAGAAAGTGCTTTGTATAATTTAAATCTTTTTATATTTATTGAGAGCTGAATTGTGACCTAACATGTGGTCTATCCTGGAGAAAGATCCATGGGCACTTGAGAAGAATGTATAACCTGCTGAGTTTTAATGCAGTGTTCTGTATATGTCTGTTAGGTCTAACTTGTTTATCATATTGTTCAAGTTCTCTGTTTCCTTGTTGATCTTCTGTCTAGTTGTTCTATCTAATGATGTGAGTGGGGCGTTGATGTCTCCAAAAATTATTGTAGAAATGTCTATTTCTCCCTTCAGTTTTGCCAGAGTTTGTCTGTTATATTTTGGGGCACCCTGGTTAGGTGCATAGATATTTATGACTGTCATATCTTCCTGGTGGATCGTCCCTTTTATTAATATATAATGGCCTTCTGTATCTCTTATAAATTTTTTTGTATTTAAAGTCTGTTTTGTCTGATATTAGTATAGCTACCCCTGCTCTCTTCTGGTTACTATTCACGTGAAGTATCTTTTTCCAACCTTTCACTTTCAGTCGGTTTGTATCCCTGAGTCTAAGGTGAGTTTCTTGTAAGCAGCATATGCATGGCTTGTGTTTTTTTATTTTTTATTTTTATTTTTTTTTTTAAATTTTTTATCCATTCTATCAACCTGTATCTTTTGATTGGGGAGTTTAATCCATTCACATTCAATGATATTACTGTAAATCCACTATTTACTTCCCCCATTTTATTCTTTGTTTTTCATATGTCATCTTGTTTTTGTCTCTCTTTTTACTTTTTTGTTATCCTTTCTGCTATTCTTTCTTCTATACTCTCCTCCAAGCCTCTCTCTCCTGTCTTTTTCTTTCAGGTTCTAAGGCTTCCTTTAATATTTCCTGCAAAGGTGTATTCTTTTTTGCAAACTCTCTTAGTTTCTGGTTGTTTGTGAATATTTTATACTCACCTTCATATTTGAAGGATAGTTTTGCTGGATAAAGAATTCTTGGCTGGCAGTTTTTCTCTTTGTTTTCTAATTGTATCATACCACTGTCTTCTCGCCTCCATGGTTTCTGAAGAGAAATCTGCACTAAGTCTTACTGGACATCTTTTGCTTTTCTCTTGCTGCTCTGAGAATTTTCTATGTATCTTTGACATTTGACATTCTGAGTAGTATATGTCTTGGCGTGGTCTATTTGGATTTATTCTGATTGAGGTATGGTGTGCTTCTTGGACATGTAAGTTCATTTCTTTCATGAGAGTTGGAAACTTTTCAGCTATTATTTCCTCAAGTACTCTTTTTGCCCCTTTTCCCTTCTCTTCTCTTTCTGGAACTCCCATGACACGTATGTTGTTGCATTTTGTGTTGTCATCAACTCTCTGAGCCCCTGCTCAATTTTTTCCATTCTTTTCTCTCTCTGTTCTTTTCTGTCTTCAATTTTAGCTGCTCTGTCTTTGGTATCACTTATTCTTTCTTCTAACATTTCGAGTCTGCTGTTGTATGCCTCAAATGTGTTTTTGATCTCACCTATTGTGTCTTTCATTCCCATGAGCTTGGTTACTTTTCTGTTCAGGATTTCAAATTCTTCTTTGAGTTCGCTCAATGTCTTCTTCTTCTTTTTTTTTTTTTTAAAGATTTTATTTATTTATTCATTTATCCCCCCTTGCTGCTTGTGCTCGCTGTGTCCATTTGCTGTGTGTTTTTCTGTGTCTGCTTGTCTCCCCTTGCTGGGTCATCCTGCTGCGTCAGCTTACCGTGCTGTGTGGGCCGGCTTGCCTTCACCAGGAGGCCCCAGGAACCAAACCCGGGGCCTCCCATAGGGTAAATGGGAACCCTACTGATTGAGCCACATCCGCTTCCTGCTCAATGTCTTCTTTTTTTTTTTTTTTTAAAGATTTTATTTATTTATTCATTTATCCCCCCCTTGCTGCCTGCGCTCGTTGGGTCAGCCAACCACACCGTGCGGCCGGGCCCGCCCTCACCAGGAAGCCCCGGGAACCGAACCCGGGGCCTCCCATGTGGCAAACGGGAGTCCTACTGATTGAGCCACAGCCGCTTCCCTCAATGTCTTCTTGATGTCATTTTATCTCTTTAACTATATTGTCTTTCAACTCATTAATTTGATTTTGGAAATTTGTGCTCATCTCGCTGATTAGTTCTCTCAAATTCTGCATCACTTCTGGGACTTTGATGTATTCCTTTTCTTGGGCCATGTCTTCTATTTTCTTAGTATGGTTTGTAATTTTTTGCTGGTGTTTAGGCATTGGTTAGGATGTAGTTTACTCAGATGCTCAATATGGAAATATGGAAAAATATGGAAATAGACAAAGGGAGTCCAGACTGTTCTGGTGGCCATTCTGGGGAGCCATGGAGATGAGGGAGGGCTGGGTTGCCTTTAGATTCCCACCTGCAATTTTCTAGCTCCTAGACACTTTGCTCTTAGGCCCTGGACCATGCTCTCTTTCTCCTCTAGATTCTCCCAGTTGTGGGTTTAATTGTATCTCCGAAAAAGATATATTGCAGTCCTAACCCCAGAACCTGTGGCCTTATTTGGAAATAGGGTCTTTGCAGATGTGATTAGTTAAGATGAAGTCATAAAGATTAGGGTGTCCTTTTAAGAGGGAAATTTGGACATAGAGTCAGACAGACACAGAGGGAAGATGGCCAGGTGGTGACAGAGGCAGAGATTGGAGTGATGCTGCCACAAGCCAAGAAATAGTAAGGATTGCCGGTAACCAGCAGAGGCCAGGAGGAGGCAAGGAAGGATTCTCTCCCAGTGTCTTTAGAGCTTATGGCCATGACGACACCTTGATTTTGAACTTTGCGCTACAGCAGCCCTGGGTAATGAAGACAATCCTCAAAAGAGGCCTTTTTCCTGCCTGCATACCTTTGCTCATAGTGTTCTCTTTTCCTGGGATGTCTTTATATTCCATGTCTGCTCATTCAAATATACAAGTCCTCCCTTTAAGGCCAAATTCAAATGTTACATTTCCTTGAAGCATTCCCTGATTAAGAACCTAGTGTCCGCGCTTGGCCTTTGCGTAATGGCTGTTGCTCTCTACCTTTCCTAGACGTGGGGACTTCTGGGCATGGGACTGAACTGTTTTCATCTCCCAGCTCCTCTAGGGTCAAGCTCAGTGTCTGGCCTGATGCCTGTAATTTCTTTGTGAATAGTTACTCTATCATTGCCCTTCTTGCTCCAGACCCTGTTGAAGGAATATTTACTTTCTGCCATAACACGCTCTATATGCCTCTGTTGAGTGCTTACCCAGTATAAGCTACTGGGGTTACAAAGACAAACTATCCACAGCCCCAGTCTTTGGGGAGGGCTCAGTCTAGAGGTACAAACAAATGACTGCCAACGGTTATTGTGAATGACTGGTGGGGTGTGCCCAGGGATGGTGGTAGAACAAAGGGCAAGAGGTCGGTTCTACTCCTTGGTGGAGTCAGCTTACAGCAGGGTCTTAAGGGATCAGGAGAGTTGTGGGCTCAAGGGGGTCTTGGGGA
The DNA here is from genome assembly GCA_026826555.1 of Tolypeutes matacus. Taxonomy (NCBI): domain Eukaryota; kingdom Metazoa; phylum Chordata; class Mammalia; order Cingulata; family Chlamyphoridae; genus Tolypeutes; species Tolypeutes matacus. The sequence continues at coordinate 21,299,719 of JAKSZT010054055.1, forward strand.
AGAAGTGGAGATGGTCTTCATGGTGAGGTGGAGCAGCCCATATGGTTGGAGAAAAGGCAGGGGCTTGTGTCTCATCAACCTGTATCCCAGACATTAGCAATCCTGCTGCAGTGCAATTTTTTTTTTTAACTTTATTTTGTACATTTAATAATTGAAAATGTAAACAATTAAAAACTAAAAAGTAAACACACATGAATAAATATATACATTTCTCAATTAAATGTACTGGATACATATAAAAATTTTTTTTGAATCAAACAATATGTTACACAAAATATTTGGTTCATAGTAATGCATTCATACAGTATTTGTCCTTTTGTGTCTGGCTTGCTTTGCTCAACATAATGTCCTCCAGGTTCATCCATGTTGTCAGATGCTTTACAACTTCATTTCTTCTTACAGCTGCATAATATTCCGTCTGTGAATAGACCACAGTTTGTTTATCCATTCATCTGTTGATGGACACCTGGGTTGTTTCCAACTTTTGGCAATGGTGAATAATGTTGCTATGAACATTGGTGTGCAGATGTCTGTTCGTGTCACTGCTCTCAGTTCTTCTGGGTATATACCCAGTAGTGGTATTGCCGGGTCACATGGCAAGTCTATATTCAGTTTCTTTAGGAACTGCCAAACAGTCCTCCACAGTGGCTGTACCAATCCTGCATTCCCACCAACAGTGAAGAAGTGTTCCTATCTCTCCACATCCTCTCCAACACTTGTAGTTCTCTGTCTTTTTAATAGTGGACATTTCTGATAGGTGTGAAAAGATATCTCATTGTTGTTTTGATTTGCATTTCCCTAATCATGAGTGATGTTGAGCATTTCTTCATGTGTTTTTTTGCCATTTGTATTTCTTCTTTGGAGAAACGTCTATTCAAGTCTTTTGCCCATTTTTTAATTGAGTCGTTTGTCTTTTTTTTTTTAAGATTTTATTTATTTATTCATTTATCCCCCCCCTGCTGCTTGTGCTCGCTGGGTCAGCCAACCACGCCGCGCAGGCGGGCTTGCCTTCACCAGGAGGCCCCGGGAACCGAACCCGGGGCCTCCCGTATGGTAAACGGGAGCCCCACTGATTGAGCCACAGCCGCTTCCCTCGTTTGTCTTTTTATTGTTGAGTTGTAACATCTCTTTATATATCCTGGATATTAAACCCTTATCAGATATGTGATTTCCAAATATCTTTTCCCATTGAGTTGGCTGCCTTTTCCCCTTTTGACAAAGTTCTGTGAGGTGCAAAAGTGTTTAATTTTGAGGAGGTCCCTTATCATTTTTTTCTTTTGTTGCACGTGCTTTGGGTGTAAGGTCCAAGAAACCACCACCTACTACAAGGTCTTGAAGATGTTTCCCTACATTTTCTTCTAGTAGTTTTATGGTCCTGGCTTTTATATTTAGATCTTTGATCCATTTTGAGTTGATTCTCATATAGGGGATGAGATAGGGGTCCTCTTTCATTCTTTTGGTTATAGATATCCAGTTCTCCCAACACCACTTGTTGAAGAGACTGTTTTTTCCCATTAGCATGGCTTGGTAGGTTTGTCAAAAACCAGTTGACTGTATAGGTGAGGGTTTATTTCTGGGTTCTCAATTCTATTCCACTGAGCGATGTGTCTATCTTTATGTCAGTACCATGCTGTTTTGACCACTGTAGGTTTGTAATATGTTTCAAGGTCAGGCAGTGAAATTCTTCCCACATTGCTCTTCTTTTTTAGAATGCTTTTGGCTATTCAGGTGCACTTACCCTTCCAGATGAATTTGGTAATTGCCTTCTCTAATTCTGTAAAGTAAGCTGTTGGGATTATGACTGGCATTGCATTGAATCTATAAATCAGTTTGGGCAAGATTGACATCGTCACGATATTTATTCTTCCAATTCATGAACACAGAATGTCTTCCCATTTGTTTAGGTCTTTTAAAATTTCTTTTAGCATTGTTTTGTAGTTTTCTGCATATAGGTCCTGTACTACTATGGTTAAATTAACTCCTAGGTATTTGAGTCTTTTTGTTGCTATTGAAAATGGAATTTTCCCCTTGATTTCCTCCTCAGGTTGTTAGTACTAGTGTACAAAAGCATTACTGATTTTTGTGTGTTGATCTTGTATCCTGAAACTTTGCTGAACTCATTTATTAGCTCGAGTAGCTTTGTTGTGGATACTTCAGGATTTTCTAAGTACAGGATCATGTCATCTGCAAACAGTGAGAGTTTTACTTTGTCTTTTCCTATTTGGGTGCCTTTAATTTTTTTTTCTTGTCTAATTGCCCTAGCTAGAACTACTAGTATAATATTGAATAACATTGGTGACCGTGGGCATCCTTGTCTTTTTCCCGATCTTAGAGGGGAAGCTTTCAACCTTTCCCCATTGAGTATGATGTTAGCTGTGGGTTTTTCATATATACTTTTTATCATATTGAGGAATTTTCCTTCTATTCCTATCTTTTGAAGTGTTTTTATCAAAAAAAGATGTTGGATTTTGTCGAATGCCTTTTCTGCATTGATTGAGCAGCTGTGGTGCAATTTTGCAGCACAGGTTTGATGATTGACTGAGTGACTGAATGAATGAACTCAGAGCTCTTTGAGGGTGGGGAACTATAGTTGACTCCTTTACCTCTTGTTTAATTTTAAATGACTGCTCAGAGTTCACAGTATCTTAGCTCCATTTTCCCATTTTTTCCATATAGAATCCATATAGAGTTTTCTATCGTAGAATCACCTGAGGAGCTTGTTACACATGAGATTCTTGGGTCCCTCTCCTAGAGATTCAGATTCATAGGGTCTAGGTGGCACCCAGAATCTCTATGCTTAACAAGTATCCTAAGGAGATCCTTATGATCAGGTAAGGGTGGGAGACTGCAACCAGCAGGAAGATGAGAACTACTCAGGGTGCTATTAAAAATACACATTCCTGCACCCCACCCCGGGGCAGGGTCTGTTATTTTTAACCAGCTCCCCAGATGAGCCTCACCATCAAGCAAGCTGGGGGACCCATTGCTTTAGCCCAGTGGGTCTTAATGCTAGCTGCTCCTTAGAATCTCCTGAGGATCTTCAAAATGATCTGGGGGCGGGGCTCCTGTATCAGCCTTTTTAGAAGCTTACCAGATAATTCAGGTATTTACTTTGGGCAGAGAACCACTGTGAGGTCCTCTGATTGTGGCTCCTCTGGTTGCCTAGTGGGTATTTTATCCCAGGTGGGATTTTCAGCTCCCCTCAAGTCACATACTATATAGATCAGTGGTTTTCAAACCCGGCTATACATTAGAGTGATCTGGGGGAGCTTTTGAAACTCCTGATACCTAAGCCTCTGCCCAGGCCAATTAAGGCAGAGCCCACATGGGGATGGGGACTGGGAGCCTGTGCCACGTTATTTTTATGTGTTTTTTTTTTTTCCTTTATTTTTAAAGGAGATTTAGATTACATAAATGTTGCATCGAAAATATAGGGGATTCCCATGTACCTCCCCTCCCCTCTACATTATTTTTTAAAAAGCTTCCTAGATGTTTCTAGTAGATAGCCAGGGATGAAGTTTTATGTATTCACAAACCTCCAATGACATGTGGAAGAACAGTTTTTTGCACCATCCCTGTTCTAAGAGCCAAGATTTAGCACACCTGCCAGGCTCAATAAACCTGTGCTGCTTCTTTTAAAAATGGCTGCATGAGCCCTCCTGAGCCAAGGCTCTGTCTAGACCATCATTTCATTATTTATTCAGTATTTCCATAACTAATCCATCAGCCCAACTGTAAAAGTGCCAAGGAGAAAACTTTGTTTAATGATCATGTGTCTCTTTGTCTTTGTTCCTATAATTTCTGGAGAGACAACAATTACCTTGTATCTCCACGTTCTTCCTCTGAGTGCACCATCCTTCCAGTTGGTTTAGAAGGAACATCACTCTCCCTTTTTCTCTCTCTGGGACTGTTGCTTACTGCATGCTAATGTCCAGCCTCTGCCTGGGACTTGGGACCTCAGCCAGAATGTCAGACTTGGGAGTCCATTCATTCATTCATGCGTTTGTTCATTCAACAAATTTCTGTTGGGCCCCTTCTGTGTTCTGGGCACTGTACTGGGGGTTGGAGATCAAGTGTGACAAATGCCATTTTAGAGATATGTACAAAACACAACAGGAGAACTGAGAAGTGAGCAATTAATTCCGGAAGGAAGGGTGGCTTGGAAAACTTTCCGTATAGAAGTGATATTTGTCCTGGGTTTTGAAGGGTGAATATGAGCCTGGCTGAAAAAGGACGAGAGGGGTACTCACCATGGTATGGAAGTATGAATGTGTGTGATCTTAAGGGCAGTGGTTCTCAGCCTTACCGGCTCATTAGCATCACCTGGGTGGGGGTGGGGGATGGAGGTAGGGGAGGGGCTAGGCCATACCCCACATTAAATGAGAACCTCTAGGGGTGAGGCCCAGGCACTGGTATTGTTTTAAAGCTCTTCAGGTGATTCCAAAGTGCAGCCGAAGTTGGAAACCATGTATTAGGGGAATGGTAGTAGAAGTCTCCTAAAAAAACAACAAAAATTAATATAGACTTGAAGGTAACCTTCCAAATGTTGTCAGTCCATTTAAACTTGTCTAGCCCTTCCTGAGTGTTCTGGAGGAATAAAAGAATGAGGGCCCTGGAGATAGACAGGTCTAGGCCCCGGTGCTGACTCGACTGTAAGATAGATTTGTGGCCATTGTTCATTTATTCAGGCAGTTGATAATTCAACAAGTATTTATTGAATGCCTACTATGTGCTAGGTTCTGGAAACCCAGCAGTGAACATGATCAAGTCCTTGCTCTCGGGGAGCTCCTTGCCCAGTAGGGAAGATGGACAGATGTACATTTTAAATGCACTGTTAAAAGTGGCTAGGGAAGCCCACAGGAGGGGTACCTACTGCAGTCTTGTGGGGTTAGGGAGAGTTTCCCAGAGAGTGGCCTCTAAGGAAATAGCTGAAAGAATTGGCTAGGCAAACAGCTGGAGGAAAGAGGTGGAAACAGGGGCATGTGCAAAGGCCTAGAGGCAAGACAGAGTAGGGTCTATTTAGAGAATTGCAAATATTCACTCTTGCTGAAGTTTAAAATGTGATATGGGGAAGGGATAAAAAAGAGAAACTGAAAAAACAGACAGATCATAAGAGGCCTTAGCTGAGTTAAGGAGTCTGTATCCTGAATGGCAATGGGGAGCTACTGAAGGGTTTTGAGGGAGGAGGGTGCCTATCTGACATGTGTTCATTTGTGCAATGTGATTAGACTGAAGGAGTGCTGCAGGAATCCTCGTGAGAGACTATGGTGGTCTGAGCTCAGGCAGTAGCAATGTGGATGGAGAGAAGCAGGTGGAGTGAAGAGATAGGATCTCCAGAGTTCTCTCTTTATACAGCTTTCTCCTCTCTGGTACTCTGTCTCATGAAAGCTAGCTGCCTTGGTGTCCTCGATTCTCAGCTCTGTCTCCTCAACTCAGGGGTCATCCTGGCTCTGCCTGGGTTCCATTCCCTGCGCTGCAGCTGAAAAGTCTCTAGGGAAGCGGCTGTGGCTCGGTCAGTAGGGCTCCCGTTTACCATATGGGAGGCCCCGGGTTCGGTTCCCGGGGCCTCCTGGTGAAGGCAAACCCGCCCGCACTGCGTGGTTAGCTGACCCAGCGAGCACAAACAGCAAGGGGGGGATAAATGAATAAATAAATTTAAAAATCTTTAAAAAAAAAAAAAAAAAAAAAAAAAAGTCTCTACAGCAGGAAGAGGGGGCAATCGTGGGGCTCACCCTGTTTGTTTCCCAACACCCAGGGATCACTGTCCTTTATTAATGATGTCCAGTGGTTTTGAAAACTCTTGTTTCAGATATTTTATCTGTTTTTTGGTTGCTTTAGTGGGAGTATAAATCTGGTCTCTATTATTTCATCTTGACTGGAAGCAAAAGTCCTTGTTTCATTTTTTTTTAAATCTAGGAATTATTTAAGAAAGTGTTTTCAAATTCCAATACGACAAGGTCTTTTTGTTTTCTATTTTTAATTTTTATTTTGTTTATTATTATTATTATTGCATTGTGACTACAGAATGTTGTCTATTCTATTTCAACTTTTTGAGATTTAAGAAGGTTTAATTTGAGGCCTAATGTGTGGTCACTTTTGAGATTTGAATTTTAAAAAGCATGTTTTCATTTTAGAATATGGGGTTTGAAGTATATCAGATACACTTAATTAATTATGTTATTTGGCTCTTCTCTGTCCTTACTTTTTATCCGCTTGCTCTTCATGTACTGAGAGAGGTCACTTAAATTTCACCACAAATGTGTTCCTGTTTTTCTCCGTATTTCCATGAGTTTCTCATTCATATTCACGATGCAGATGATTTATTTGGTGCGTAAATATCTTTTTGTGATTGTATCCTTTGTCATTATAAAATGCCCTCCCTTTTCTCACTCATTTACTTATTTTATCCTAAATGCAAACTTGTTTGATATTATGATCTCAATTGCTACTTTCTTTTTCTTTGCATTTGTCTACTAATTGTTTTGCTTCTTTGTTATTTTTGGTTTATTAATGGCCTCTAATTTTTGGTAATTGTGATTCTCTTTCAGATATTAGAAAGCCCCGTCTGACTTCACACTTGGCGCATAGTACTGCCTTCTTTCCCCCTTGTAGTTTTACCGCTGAGTTTTCCCTCCTTTCAGTGAATTGTCTCACATTTCTAGTCTTCTGCTGATACAGGCTGGTGGGGTGGCGGTGGCTAGATTGGTTCTGGTGCCTTTTAGCAAGTTCTGCATGGATATGTTCAGCTCCATTCTTTAAAACATGGCAGTACATGTTGCCTCTCATTTTCAGCTTTGAGTCTTTTACCTGAAAATCTAAGACAGCAGGAAAAGTCCCATTCCATGTCCTGTGACAGGTACAGGACAAGGTGAATTGACCAGTGCTTCCAGCCCTGTCCAAGGCGGAGGGAAATTAGATAACAATGATTAGTACCGATTTCCTAGACAGAAATAACCCTGGCATGTAGAAAGAATAAGTCAATGTAACAAGCACCAATCACGTGCCTCTTGTGTGCCAGACACCTTCCCACGTGCTGTGAGGGATGCAGAGATGAACGGCACGTGCTACAGTTTGAGAACAAATGAAACACAGCAGGAACCCAGAGAAGGGAGGCGTGACTGGGGTGGGGTGGGGGTGGGGGATTGGGCAGGGTTCAGGTAAGGGATGGCAGACATGGCTGCCTGTCTGTGAGAAATGTGTGCTCCCATTCCATAGGGTGAAGCCAGGGATGACGCATCCTCTGTGCACCCAAATGTTGCCGTGCGATTGCTCTTGCCAATGGAATATGAGTCACTTTGAAGAAGTGACTTTGTTGGAAGCAGAAGATTCTGGGGCAGAGCCAGACTTTTTAATTGTCTCATAATTTTAGGGGTTTTTAAAATAGTTTCAAAACTTTAAAAAGATTTCTCTTCCATCTCTCAAATCATCACACCCATGTAAAGACCAGTTCAAGTTCAGCTTTGAGAACTAACTAGGTGTTCCAATTTTTCATCACTTCACTCAATCTGGAAATTTCACTGCTGATGGTGAAGGGCAGCACTTGTAGCACTGGTCCTACCTTGCACCTGGATGGGGCTCAGACGTGTCTGGTGAACTGGTAGAGAGGCCTCCAGGCAGAGGACTCACCCAGGGAAAGGCAGAACGAGCCTTGACAGCCTGATCGGGTCATCACGCCTCTCAGTGCCTGGAGGGAGGGGTGATTCTGAGAACAGTGTGTTCCCATCACTCTGACTTGTCTCCTGGCTGAGACCCAATTTGAGTGAAAACTGGGCCCCTAAATTCTTTAAGATGTGGGGGCACAAGCTGAATAGATTTGACATCCCCGTAACAGAGCATCACTCGGGAAGGGCAGCATGGCATGGCTGGGGCAGCGGAGGCAGGGTTTCTGCAGCAGCAGCACTCTGAGTCCTCTGGAACAGGAGGAGGGGCCTAGAGCCTCCAGCATCACCCAGACCCTGACCACACGTGTCTGCGGGCACAGCTGCGACAACCGCTGGGGACAGGAGAGGAAGGCAGACAAGTGTGGAACATGACTGAGTTCTTTCTTACACGCACCCTCTGAGAAAGTTGTTTTTTTTTTTTTTTTTTTTTTTTTTTTTACCGGGAGGTCCCAGGGATCGAACCCGGGTCCCTCCACATGGGAGACAGATGCCCAACCAGTTGAGCCACATCCGACCCCTCTGAGAAAGTTTTTATTCTCCCTGCCTGACAAGCGAGAGAACCGAGTTCAGAGGGAGGGAAGCAGCTCAGCCAGGGAGGGATGTCTCTTTAAATCCAAATCCTTCCCTTTCTGACACTGCCACCCATATAAAAGAGGAAGGCGAGGAGAACTTGGTGACTAAGTCTGTGCCAGGGACCCCCTGGGGACTGTCAAGATGCCATTCATTTCATTTTAACCTTCACGACCGCCTGATGAAGTAACTATAATCCCTATTCTACAGATAGGGAAACTGAGGCTCAGTTTTACTGACTCCGACTTCCACAATCTAGGTCAAAATAGTTTGTGGGATGCTTCCTGGGAACACTTTGTTTTGATTCATGGTTTGGGAAAAAAAAATATCTTGGGATTTTCATTTCAGGGTTCAGGTGCCTTTTATCTTGGGATATTCATTTCAGGGTTCAGAAAATCAGCTTTGTTCTTTCTCATTTGGGGTTCCAACTTCAGTTTGAGTCCTTGGCGGTGGGAGTCTCTGGGTCTTCATAAATACTGAAAAAGTTAAAAGCCGTAAAGGCGAAGTGATGTTCTTCAGCATGTGAAAGCAGAGAGCTTTGATTCTGGCGCTTGGCTTTGGAGGGTGATGGCTGGGGTCATTAAGATAGATGATGGCTGTGGGGTGTGAAGGCTGAGCAATGTCTAATATTAAAGTGGATGTGGGTAAACAAAAATGAATTTTGCTTGGAATCACTTTTATCAGGCAGCTTCCAGTGCAGGGTAATGTTCTGCAGACACAGGCAGCCTCGGGCCCGAGCTGGCGCTGGGCGGCAGCAGACAGCTGTGTCTTCTCTGCCCCTCCCAGTTCCAGGGCGAAGGCTGTGCCAGGAGGTGCTTCTTGGCCAATCAGGCTTGGGCGCCACTGAAGGAGGTTTTCCCCACCCTGATCTGACTCAGAAAGAGGGGAGAAATGCCAGAGGCAGAGCCAGGCACAGGCCCGGGCAGAACGTGTGAGGCCGTGTTTCTGACAGTGAGAAACTGGAAAGGCTCCAAATGCCCACCAGTCAAAGGGGAGAGGAGGAGGCAAAGGCAATCCTGCACCTACCCTGCGCCCCACACTGCACTTTATCTAGTGTGATCAACACCACAGCACTGATCTCGGTTTTCTCGATGGAAAACAAGGGCGGGGGACTGTCCAAAAGGAGATCAAAAACTTTTGTTTGGAGCTAGAACATTTACTGAAAGGGGACTTGCCCTGCGGTTGGGGGTTCAGCACAACCATGCCCCCCAGCCTTGGCATGGCACACACACATGAGAATTAAAAACCCACCAACAGCCAATGAACCCAATCAAAGCAGCGCAGTATCATTCACAGTCTTGGTGCACATGCCAATACTTTGTAAAATGCACGTATCTTCTGTAAGCAGCAGAGATCCCCTCCAAGGTTCCAGGAGCTTCCCCCTATATCCACACAGGGAGAAGTGTCAGGCTCCGTGAGGAGGAATTTTCAGAAAGAATTCCATTTAATCCTCAACAACCCATAGAGAAGTAGGTATTACTATCCCCTTTTGAGAAAGGGACAAACTGAGGCTCAAAAAGGTGAAGTGATTTTCCCAAGGTCACATGAAGTGGCAGAGCCAGGATTTGAACTTAAGTTTTGTGAGACTCCCACCCTTGGGCTCCAGTGTCCGACTGCTTGGGTTCATATCCTGACTCCTCCACCTACTGGTTGTAGGTACTTTGTAAAATTACTAAATCTCTTGGTGCTTTTCTTTCATTCTTGGTAAAATGGAGGTGATAATTCTTGCCTCTCTGGGCTGCTGTGAGGATCAAAGGGGCAAAAATGAGTAACATGCTATGTGCCTGGCTCAATGAATAAATGTTGACTATCATCATCATCATCATCATCATCATCATCATCATCATCGCTACCTCTCAAAGATGACTCTAGAGGACATGACTAGCTCTCTACGTGATCATAGGGCTAATCTTTACATTGATGGAAACCAACCCAGGATCGAATGCTTCCTTGTCTTAGAAGCTTTGGGCCAATTTGATAACAGCAGCCTTTGCATATCCAAACATGGAGAAATATCTAGAGTAAAATCTCCAAACAGGACAGTGGAGACTGTTTCTCCAGGCCAGTGATGACTTCTGGAGCAGCACAAAGGTGAGATGAAATGTGTTCTGAGGATGTGATTGGGTCACATAGGTGTCATGTCATCTCTGAAAGAAATGAGAGGGAAATTGGACTTGAAAGGACCGGTGGGTCTTGAGAGGGAGCCCTGTGGTTTAAAAAAGCTTGTGAAATTTTTACTTATCCATTGGCTTGTGTTCTTTATAGCTGGTTTGATGAGGTTCTACTTGGAGGCAGGCGGATGGATGGGCTGCTTGATCCTTGTGTTCTTTCTCCTCCATTTTTCTCATGCTTTGAAATAATCATCCTTTCCATGTTATGATGGGATCAGATGGCAGGTTACAAACTCAGACAAATCAGTGTGTCCACTGGTTGACCCTGATGGTAAGGCTGAGACCCTGATTGCAAAGCCTTGAAGCTTCCAATCCAGTCAGGGGGTCCCTGTCTTCCCCCACCTCCTCTAAAACTCCCCTAGTGGCAGGAAACCGGGATCTGTATAGACAAGCACGCACCAAAGCCCAGGGTTCCTCCCCTCTGGGCACCCAGGTGGGTGAGGCCTTGTGGTTCTGGCCAGTGGGCTGTGAGAGGAAGTGATGTGTGTCACTCCGGGGCTGAGTGTATGCAAGAGTCGGGGCACCATCCTGCAGCTGCTCTTCCCCAGCTGCAGCAACCGAGGAGACTGTGTTGGGGGTTCTGCAGCTGTGTGATGGCGCAGCCTCCTTCAGCCCCGTCCTGAGGGCCTGGGTGGGCAGAGCAGGCCACTCTCAGCCCTCATGGGCGGGAATATGAATGAGAAAGAAGGTTGTGTGCATTATGCCACTAAGATTTGGGGGTTGCTTCCACAGCATAACTTAGCCTCTCCTAAGCAATCCAGGGCCCCTCAACTGGAGCACCAACCCAAGGTGTGTCCGGTTGTGCCCTCCTAAGCTTGCCTCTCCAAGGGGCGGCAAGAGTCAGAGGTACCACGTGCACGTTGCTAGATCTGTGCCTCTGGGCTTCTGCTTTGGGCCTCCACCGTGTGTCCTATTTGGTGTTTGTCCTTGCCCTTTGCACGATAGGGAAGCAATAGTTCCTTTCTTTGCTTTTCTCTTTTTAAAAAGTACATGGTTCAAAAATTAAAATAGCACAGTACTACACCCCCTCTTCTGTTTCCAACTCCCCAGAGTTGGACACCGTAAACTCTTTTAAAGTGTCCTTCAGGCACTTTCCACTATTTCTAAATAACCTGCTTATACTGCTATTTTTTATTTAAAACTTTTCAGCATTATTTACTTTCTGCCTATTAAGAAGGATTTAGCTCTTTTACCCCAACCCTGGCAACCCTTTATTATCTCTGCTGTATTCAATATCCAGTGTTTACCTTATTTTGACTATATAAATGTTGTTCATGGCTGAATCACATGATGTGCCATGATTTTATGTATATATATTTTAAACAAATCAATTTTATTGATACGTATTAATAAAGCATACAATTCATCCAAAGTGTACAATCAATGGTATTTGGTATGATCACATAGTTGTGCATTCATCTCTTCAATCATTATTACAGCATTTTCATTATTTAGTAATAATAAACAAAAAACAGAAAAACAAGAAAATGCTTTACCTCTCAATCTCTCTCTCCTTCCCCTGCTGTACCTAGCTGCTATTTCTGGCTATTCTTGCACAATTATTTATTTATTTATTAAGCAGTTTTATTGAAATGTATTCATATACCATATGATCTGTCCAAAGTGTATAATCAATGACTTTTAGTATAGTCACAATGTTGTGCATTTATCACCACAAAAAATTTTAGAACAATTTCATTACTCCAAAAAGAAAAACTCCACAAGTTAGCATTCCTTCCCCAGCCCTACATAGCCACTAATCTAATTTCATCTTTATAAATTGATTTATATTTACATTTTATATAAATGGAATCATACAATATATAGTACTTTGTGTTTGGTTTCTTTCACTTAGCATAATGTGTTTTTTTTTTTTTTTTGTATGTGTCTGATATTAACATTTTGTAGTATTAAGATACATTTGTTCAGCTACCATGATTATATTTTATTTCTTTTATAATATGGTAGAAACAATGTTATGTGTTCACCCCACTGTTTTCTATTCCTGAGCGCGTAGGAAAACTACATTTCCCAGACTTTTTTGCAGTTCAGGTGGGAGCATGTGACTAAGTTCCGGCCAATGGAAACCTAAGTGGAAGTGAGAGGACACTGCAGTCCAAGGCGGTCCAAAGCTTTCTTCACACTTTGCCTGTCCCACCTAGTGGAAGGAGTGAAGGACCCTCAGATGGTGGAGTTGCAAGATGGAAGCTCCCTGGGTTCCTGAGTCACCACTTGGAGGAGAGCTGCCAACCAGCATCAGCCTGTTATGTGGATGAGATATGAATCTTCCTTGTGCTAAGCCACTGAGATTTCAAGATTTATCTCTTGTGGCAGCTAGTGTTAATCGCTTAATATTTTCAACATTTTAAATATTGTTTTCCAGCTTGCTTAATATTCTTCTAATCATCCTAATTCATCCTCATACTCTCCCATGAAATTATCACCTTCCTTTCAGTGAAGTCAAACACCAGCCTCTTCAATTTTTGTGCCCCACCCTTCACCCCTAGTAATTCCCGTGTCTGGTGACGAGCCCTCAGGCGTTTCTCTGCTTGAGAGGCAAGAGGCTGGTCAGAAGGGGGAATGGGTTATATTTAAGGAAAGGCAGTATAATTTTGTGGTTAAGAGCTCAAGATCTTCAAATTTAGAAACTGTGTGATTTGGGGCAATTTCTCAACCTCTCTAAGCCTTAGTAACCTCATCTGGAAAATGGGGATTATAACAGTCCCAACTTCATAGGGCTGTTTTGAGAATTAAACAAGATGAGACTTGTAAAGTGCTTAGCACAATTTCTGGCATAGAGGATGTGCTGATTAATGTTAGTTATTATTAGTAAGATGAAAAAGATGCCCTGGGGAATGCCCAAGCTCCCCAAGCACCAGGGAATTTCATCTGAGAGTGAGTTCTGCTGTGTTTCCAACTATGGACAGCAGTTCCCCAGTTCTAGAGACCAGCCAAGGAGGGGCCAACATGGAGTGGTCTTCAGGGATTGATAGCAGGACCCTCCCCAGGGGCTGGGGCCCTGGGCCAGGAATATTGCTGGCTTGAGCTGGGTCTCCCTACAGGTCCTTGAGTACCCCCACCTCAACTGCCCCCTCCAGCCAACTTCCAGTTAGCAGGTACTGCTGCTCGATCCCCTTCCCTCTCTTGGAGTGGAGGTGGGTGTCGGTTTGCCAGGGTTGCTGTGACAAATAACACCCACTGCTTGGCTTAAACAACAGGAAGTTATTGTCTCACAGTTTTGGAAGCTAGAGTCCAAAATCAAGGTCTTGCTAGGGCCATGCTTTCTCCTGGAGTCTGTAGCATTCTGGAGATGGCTTTCCAGCAATCCTCTGTCACATGGCCATCTGTCTCTTCTGTCTCCACCTCTGGTTCCTATTTCTGTGTATATTATAAGAACTTGAGCCACATTGGATTAAGCCTCTCCTTCATTCAGTTTGGCCATACCTTAACTGATAACATCTTCAGAGGTCCTATTTACAAATGGATTCACAGTACCTGGGGTTAGGACTTGAACTATGTCTTTTGTGGGGGACATGATTCAATCCCCCAAAGTGGGGGTGCCAATTAATTCCTTAACAAATATTTATTTGCCAGGCAATGTGCTAGGTAATGGGTTATCAGAGTGAACAAACAGACACAACTTTTGTCCTTACGAAGTTTACAACTAAATGGGAAAGGCAGAAAGTGAACAAATAAATGTGTAATTATACCCTGCAGCGCTAGAAAGGAAAATAACTGAGTGCTAGGAGGGAGTATCACAGGGTGCTGTACTTCAGAGCGGTGGTCAGGGAGCCTCTCTTAGAAGGTGATGCATTAGCTTAGGAGATGACACATTAGGGTCCCTAAGAGTAGCCAAGCATCTGGCAAACAGCAAGTGCCAAGGTCCTGAGGAGGCAAAGGCCTTGGTTTGTTGAAGCATCTGACAGAGGCCAGAGGACAGTGAATTGTGCTAGACAGCACGGGCACCTTGTGCAGGTCCAGCAGGCCACAATGAGGAGTTTGGATTTTATTTTAAGTGGAAAGTGGAGAAGCCCCTGCATGGTTTTGAAAAGGTCACTTTGGCTGCCATGTCCTCTTCTCCTTGCTTCTCTATTATGGGAACCAAGGTTGGGGGATGGGGACAAGGGAAGGACCATGAAGGAGGATGAGACCTTAGCAACTTGACTGTGGCCTGTTTCAGCAGCTGCAGCTTTTGGTCCCATCCTGGATGGTGGTGTCACCATGGCAACTCCTGGTCAAATGTTTCAGGCTTAAAAAAAAAAAAGGACATAGATCTATCCATCAACTGTCATCCATGCAGATCGTGTCGATGCACAAACCAATGTCTTCCCATCAAACCCCTTCTCCCCGCACATCCTGAAGCATTTCTGATTTTGAAGCTTAGCTGGTTTCTATGTTGTGTGATGGATCACAAGCAATAATTAGGTCCCAAAACTCCTTTCCCACCTAATGCACAGGAGAGGGTCTGTATCAGACTGAGCCACATTGAACATGGTCCTTGGATAAACACAGCCGGAAGTACAAAGCCAAAGGCACTTTTATGCCCACCTGGTTCTTCTTCTCTCTTATGAGTAGCCCATGAACACCGTTGCTGAGAAAACTTCACAGGCCACCTCACTAATGGCCCTCCTTTGAGTTTCCATTACCCCTTGTACAGACTTCTATTGTAGCATTTATCACACTTTATTCATTTGTTGGTTCATTCATCAAACATCAAACATCCAGTAGTCAGGGAGAGCCCCCTCTCACCACCCTAGCCAAAGTGGCCTTTATTTATTCACTTAATTGTTTATTATCTGCCTCAGCTCATGAGAAAGATAAGCTCTAGGAGGACAGGGATTTTGCTTAGCACACTGTTGGTTTCAGTCATCGTTTGGTCAAGAAAACAGAAACCTCTCTATGGACTCCAAGTGTCAAGGGCTTTAACCCGTGGAATTAGAGGCTTACACAGGGGTTGGAAGGGCTGGGAGAGTGAGCTCAGGGGAGCCAATGGTGGTCGCAGCTTGCCACAGTCAAGCGGTGGTTTTCAAAAGCTTACCTGGAGGTTACTGTGAGTTTCGAGAAACTCTGGAATTTGTTGTCAACTCTCTCAGTCTGTAGCAACAAGAAAAGCAACTCTCAAGAGCCTGCCCAGAAGCTGTTGTGAATCTTAAAGAATTTCCAGGAAACCGCTGCCAGATACCTCCCTAGCCTATAAAATTGAAGTGGTAATTTGTGGGCCCAACATCTGCTGGTGAATCAGCCTGCCACTGCTAGGGCTCCAGAGAAAAATGGCTTCTCCTCTTTTGTCTTCCAAACCTCGACTGAATGCCCTTCGTTGACAGCCTCTGGCCCTGTGCCATACTGGGAAGGAGGTTCTGGGAAATGTGGTCCTTGGCTTTCCCTCTGCAGAGGAGATGATAGAAGGAGGTGGCAATGATGGTGAGCTGAAAATACCCAATCCAGCAAGCTGCTCTTTCACCAGTGTCTAGACTGGTGCTTGCACATAGTAGATCCTCAAGAAGTAGTTGAATGACTAAAAGACTAAGTCCTTGGTCCTTGGTGGGGCCAAGATTGGAACCCTCAACCATCTGACTCTAAAGCTCATGGAGTCCCATTCCAACATCAGCTGAAGAAGCTACAGCCTTAACCTAGGAGCCCAGGATAGAACTTGCTGACACACAAGACCCTGTGGCACAAATATGCCGAGGAAGAAGTGGGCATTAGGGACAGAAGCAATGAATGAGGCTGGGGAGTTCAGGGAGTTTTCTATCTAGGGAAGATGGGGCCACTGATCCACTGAGATCAATCCTCAGAAGCTTCCTGGAGGTGGTGGCATGGTAGAGTGCATTGGATTGAGAAAGAGAAATACTGTGGCTGTGCCACAGTGGTCACCACTGCACCCCTCACAGCAACGAAGACACAGAGCAACTCCTTGTGTGTGGCACTACCTTGCTGCCATTAAAAAAACAAACTCTGGAGTCTTGTATGTCACCTTTTAAATTTACGTGAAATTTTGCACTCTCTTACGTAATGTGTGTTTGCTTTAATATAAAAATAAGAGATTTCTGCCCCAAGTGTGGAGTAACACTGACACTTCAGGTGATGTGCTGGACAGCAGGGTGGGAGTGGACTGGCTACTGCAGGGCCTCATGCAAAATGACGACACAAGAGCTCCCTGTTCAAAAATTATTAAGCATTTCAAGACAGTCCCACCAGAACATTAAACCAAGCTTGGAGCCCTTCTAAGCACGGGGCCCAGGTTCATGCTGTCTTAGTTTCCTATTGCTGACCACAAACAGAGTGGCTTGAAACAACACAAATTTATAGTTCTCGAGGCCAAAAGTCAAAAATGGGTTTCACTGGGGCTGAAATCAAGGTGTCGGCAGGGCATTCCTGCTTGTGACCGCTTCCTCGCATCCCTCCAGCCTCTTGTTTCTGCTGTCACATCTCCTTCTGAAGCCAAAGCTGGCCCTGCCTCTCTTATAAGGACACTTGTGGTTAATTATGCTGAGAGCCCACCTGGATAATCCAGGATCTTCTCAAGGTCCTCAACCTAATCACGTCTACAAAGTTCTTTTTGACACATAAGGTCGCATTCACAGGTTCCAGGGATTAGGACCTGGCTGTCTTTGGGGACCTTCGTTCTGCTTGCTACACATGCCCAAGAAGCCGGGCCTGCCAGGCACATAGCTCAATGCCCTGGCTTGAGGGAAGCAGCCTTGGAGGCTCAGAGCAAAAGGGTAAATGGCCCGCAGGGATGGGGACCACAGGTGTGTGATGATGTGAGGGCAAATGCTGCCTCCCTCCAGAAACTCCCAAACTAGAGCCTCCGTGCTGGCCCTGGTGGGAAGGGGGGGCCTGTATCCAATGGCTCTGGGGGCTAAGAGATCCATGGCCCTTGGTTTGCTTCCCGATTAGGGTCGCTGGATGTAACAAATAAAACTACAGGACAGTTATTTTTAATTTTTATTAAATAAAAAAAAAAAAAATGGTTGTAACATATATACAACACAAAATTTCCCATTTTAACCACTATCATATGTACAGTATAGTGATATTAATTATATTCATAATATCGTGCTACAATACCACTACTGGGTATATACCCAGAAGAACTGAGAGCAGTGACATGAACAGACATCTGCACACCGATGTTCATAGCCACATTATTCATCATTGCCAAAAGTTGGAAACAACCCAGGTGTCCATCAACAGATGAATGGATAAACAAACTGTGGTCTATTCACACGATGGAATATTATGCAGCTGTAAGAAGAAATGAAGTCATAAAGCATATGGCAACATGGATGAACCTGGAGGACAATATGTTGAGTGAAGCAAGCCAGACTCAAAAGGACAAATACCGTATGAATGCGTTACTATGAACCAAATATATTGTGTAATATATTGTTTGATGCAAAAAAAAAAATTATATGTATCCATTACATTTAATTGAGAAATGTATATATTTATTCATCTGTGTTTACTTTTTAGTTTTTAATTGTTTATATTTTCAATTTTTAAATGTACAAAATAAAGTTAAAAAAAAAAGAAATCATGCTACCATCACCACCATCCTTTAACAAACTTTTTCATCACCCCAGCTCTACTCATAAGGCAGTAAGTCCCCATTCCCATCCCCCAAACCCCATCCTTTGGTACTCTGTAATCTACTTTCTGTCCCTATGAGTTTGCTTTTTCTAGGTATTTTAAATTACATGAAATCATACAATATTTGTCCTTTTGTGCCTGGCTCATTTCACTCGACATGATGTCTTCAGGGTTTATCCATGTTGTGACATGTGTCAGAACTCCATTCCTTTTTATGCCCGGATGATATTCCGTTGTATGGATATTCTACACTGTGTTTATCTAGTCATCTGTTTTTGGACACTCGGGCTCCTTCCACCTTTTGGCTATTGTGAATAATGTTGCTAGGAACATTGGTGTGCAGATATCTGTTCAAATCCCTGCTTTCAATTCTTCTGGGTTTATACTTAGAAGTGGGATTGCCGGGTCATATGGTAATGCTATGTTTAACTTTCTGAGGAACCACCAAACTGTTTTCCACAGCTGTGGCACCAATTTACATTCCCACCAGCAATGTAAAATGAGAGTTCCGATTTCTCTGCATCCTTGCCAACACTTTTTTTTTTTTTAAGTACTAGACATCCTAGAGTGTGTGAAGGACACCCAGTCAGTTCATCTGACTGTTCTGTCCCTGATTCCTGCTGCCACTCCATGCTGCATGAGGGGCTGCTCAGCCTTTAGGAGGACTCCTGGTCCTAGACGTGCCACCCAGCCATTGTGCTCCCAGCTGAGCCTCAGGTGGACGGCCAGAATGACAGCAGCTGGGCCCCAGGGTTAAACAGCAGCCAGGGAGGGACCTCCAAAGTGGCTCGGGAGAAGCCTGGGTTTGCTATTCTTAAGGAAAACAGCACTTCCTTACAGGGCGTGCACAACATTTCCTAGGTAATTGCTACATGTCCTCCCAGCCCCGGGGGCGGCGGGGTGGGGGGAGGTGGTGGGACTTGAGTCATTATGTGGCCCCCCCCCCAAGGGTGGAAGGCAACTCTTAAGTGCAGGATGCAGAGTTCATGGAATAAACACTTACCGTCTTTCACTTCCTCTGCAAACATTGCACATCTGAGAAACTAATTTCCTTTTCCAGATACATCTTTCCCAGCTGTGCCTGGGCCATGGTAGGTGGGGGTGGCGGCCAGGGCAGTGGCTTTCATAATGCCCACCATTATGGCACTTCTCAGTCAGAACCTCCCTTTGCTCTGTGTGGATCTGAATCTGAGGGTATGCCCAAGTTTACTTTCCTGAGCCCTGCCACAGAGAAACACACCGGATAGTTCTTGTTCTCCTATTTATAGTAGGTCATAGAATCCAAGACGCCACAGTAATAGTTATAAGAAGCATCATTATTTTATATACTGACAAAAAAGAAAAATGCTGCCAACTCTGACATACTATTGCCTGTAAGATGCATCCTGATTTCAGAATTGTTAAATTGTGTAAAGATGGGTGTTTTAGAATCCATGAAATATGGTATTAAGTTTATAGTCAACTCTGCCAATGAAATGGAGCCATAGAATAAATAATAACAATGATAATGATAATTCATTCATTTATTTATCTATAACTTGGCTCTGGCCTTGTGGTGACACCCTTCCCTTAATGTTTAAGGAAAAATAGTTCCAAGTCTAGTGCCCAGATAGGGGAGCTCTATTGAGCCCTCTCCTCCCATGTCTGGGGGTGGTTCTTGGTATTCAGCTTTCTTTTTTTTTAAAGATTTATTTATTTACTTTTTTCATCCATTTCTACCCCATCCCCAGGTGTGTGTGGCCCATAGAAGCACTACTGACAGCAATGACTGGCTTAGGTGTGGGCACGTGACCCAACCTATGCCAATGAATATCATCAGCCTTGGGCTTTGTACCGGAACTCTTGGATCCAAGATGTGCTCATTCTGCTGGTAGGATGAAAGCCAGCCCGAAGATGCTGGCGGTCAGCCAGCCACCACATGGAGTGAGCCTGAGGAGAATGAAGAAAACTAGTAGGAAACCAGAACTAAAAGCAGGAGAGAGACAGATCCTGGATGACTGAATACCAGGCGTGGGAGTCCGCGTTTGGTTTTGAAAGTGAAAAACGTTACTTTTCTGCCTGCATCGGCTTGAGTTCGGCTTTTGTGGATTACAACCCTAAGACCCCTGACTAACAGTCATGGAAGGCTGCAAAGAGGAGGTGACAACTGCGTAGGGCCTTGAAGGATAAGTAGGGGTTTACGGGCAGAGAAGGTGAGAAGTGTGTGCCCATTCTAAGAATGGGCAGTGTGTGTGCAGTGAGAAGGTGAGCGTGGTGGGAAGGCGGGAGGCAAAAGCTGAAACTGGAGATATGGGTGGCTGCTGGATGACAGAAGACTGAGACTGTCATCTGCCGTTATTTAGACATGATCCTGGAGCTGGCTGCTTGGTGGAGCTTTTCTTCTATGGGTTTATAGTTCCCACATTACAGATGAAGGAACTGAGGCTTAGGTGAGGTGTTAGGGAGTCTGCCCAGCTCCAGTGTTGGGGAGAAGGTTTGCATTTCCGTGACCCCACTGAGAGCACCATGCAGGGCCTGAGGCTGTCCCTCTCCAGGAATGCAGTAGGGAGGTTTGCCCAGATGGCCATGGATCAGTTGGTCAGGAAATGCAGGAACAAGAAGCTGGCTTTGCCTGGGCACTTGCTTGGTCCTGGGCCCCCTTATGTGTCCTTCCAGTTCAGCTTTCTCCAGAGCATGGAGGGTGGGATATTCAGGTATGTGGGTTTAACCTGGTGGCGCTCCTCTTGGCTGCACACTAAAGTCACTGGAGTACTGTATTTTAAAAATACAGCTGTCTGGTCCAGCACAGGCCGATTAAATTAGAATCTCTGAGGGAGGCACCCTGGCAATGGGCTGTTGTAAAGCCTCCCCAGGTGATTTGAATGATCATCAGAACTAAAAGCCATTGGCTTAGGGCAGTGGTTTGCAAGCTTTAATGAGGGTGAGAATCACTTTGAGGGCTTCTCAGAATACAGATTGCCGGGCCCTATCCCAGACTTTCTGATCCAGTGGGTCTGGAGTGGGGTCTGAGAATTCGTGTTTCTAGCAAGTTCTCAGGTGATACGAATGCAGCTGGTCCTGGGGACCGCACTTTGAGAATCACTAGCTTTAGGTCAAGTCTCCTTAAAAGCTAGGACAAGTGACTTCAGGTTGGGTCCTTTCCAGACCCAGATCCTGCACGTGTAGCCTGGAGACCAGTTCTGGCTCAGTTGTCATCTGATCCTGGGTTGGTTGGGTCTTTCCCTGAGCCTCGGATTACTAGAACTGGACATGATCACTCAAGTGCCTTTGGAGCTCTGGTGAGTCTGCGGCCTTCAAATATTTTCAGTTTGGTAAAACACCAGGAGCTAGAGTAGTTTGGAGTTTCAGGTGTGGGGATGCATGGGTTCAGTCCCTGCTGAGATGGGCCAGATTGGGCTCTAGGCTAGTGGCACTGAGGGGTGAACAGAGAGGCCCTGCTAGCTCTTTGAGTACTTTGGAGGAGAGGGAAAGAAGGGGGTGGGATGGATGCTCCCAGAGATCCATGGGCTGGCTGTGTGTGGCTGAGCAGGACCTGCCTTTCCTGGCACTGGTTTTCTGTTGAAAGCAGGAAAGTCGACAAGGATGAGCCTCAGGCTGGGAACTTGGCCACCAGCGTCTTGTTGGATCCTCATCGGTTCACTATTATCCCTGTTTTACAGAGGAGCTCACTGAGGCTGGGAAAGGTTAAGAAAACTGCCAAGGCCAACCCCAAGTTTTGGAGGAAATGGATTTTGAAGCCAGGCCTCTGTGACTTTGCATTACACATGCTCACTCCTGGCATCCTATTTGCCCATCCCATTTGGGTGGGCTCCACCTTGACTGAAGCCACTGTGAGGTATGATTCTGTGAGGGCCCCAGGCCTGTGGGGTGGGATATAAGAGGAGGTGGCCATGCCTAGCATCTGGGTACTGGTGTCCTCGCCCTGGCTATGCTGAGGGACATGGGCCAAGTCACTGCCTCCCTCTGACCCCTTGGTGAAAAGCAGGGGGAGGGTGGTAAGCCAGCTGCAGGTCAGTGTACAGGTGAGGGGTTGATGTTATCCTCTCCCAGCCTGGCACCAAGCCATCCTGGGAGAGGAACAGGACAGTTATTCTTCCCAGCTGTGACCATTTTTGACCTTCTTGGTTCTGCTGTTCTTACAGCATCCTTAACTATCTTGTCACCCTGGGCTCTGCTTGGCCTCTTGTGGCCTCAGGACAAGAGTGAAATGAGGCCCAGGAAGAGCCATTCAATTCAGGGTGATAAATGACCATCTCTGCTTGGCCCCAGACCCTTTTCCCCGAGTGAGTGTGACTGGGAGACAGCCGGGGAGCTGGAGCGGAGCCTACCTTCAGAGCTTTCCTGGCCAGAGCGGGGCTCGCCCTGCAGAAGGGCTCATACTCTGCAGCCCAGTGTGTCCAGACGGCTGAGGAGGCCTCTAGTCCTGACCTGCGGGAGGCCAGGCACTGCCAGGGCATTGTTGGGAGGGTGACCCCTGTCATCCTGGGTGGCTTGGGCATGGTGATATTAAAGCACACAGGACCCCTCTGCTGCCTCTGTATAGCTTGTCCCAACTTGCTGACCCTGCCCAGTTTCCCACCCTCAGCCCACTTAGCCTTTTCTTTCACTTTCCCACTATACACCTTATCCGACAACAACAATTTCTAATTGGTTCAAGAGTTTTAGTTGTACCTTTAATTTTAAAAAATAATTAATTTTTAATTGTGGGAAAATATACATAACATAGAAATCATTTTAACCATTCCAAATGGACAATTTTTTGACATTAAGTACATTGGCAATACTGTGTAACTTTCATCACAATTTCCTGACTATTTTCATCATCCCAAACCAAACCTCATACTCATTTAACAATAACTCTCCATTTCCTTTATCCCACTCCTGGTCACCACTATTCTGCTATCTGCGTCTATGAATTTACTTATTCTAAGTGTTTCCTATAAGAGAAATCCTTTTGTCTCTGGCTTATTTCACTCATTGTGGTGTCTTCAAGTCTTCATGCTCATCCTTACTGTAGCATGTACCAGCACTTCACTTTG
This sequence comes from Tolypeutes matacus, assembly GCA_026826555.1. Classification (NCBI taxonomy): domain Eukaryota; kingdom Metazoa; phylum Chordata; class Mammalia; order Cingulata; family Chlamyphoridae; genus Tolypeutes; species Tolypeutes matacus. The sequence goes on from JAKSZT010054055.1 coordinate 21,322,753, forward strand.
TTTTATAGCTGAGTAATATTCCATTGTATGGATATACCATGTTTTGCTTTCCTATTCATCTGCTGATGGACATTTGGGTTGCTTCCACATTTTGGCCTTTGTAAATAACGCTATGATGAATATTGGTGTACAGATATCTGTTCAAGTCTCTGCCTTCAGCCTTTTGGTTATATACCTAGGAGTGGAATTGCTGGGTCATATGGTAACTCCATGTTTAGCTTTCTGAGGAAGCACCAAACTTTTCCTTAGTGGCTGCACTGTTTTACATTGCCAGCAACATGTACGAGCATTTCTATTTCTCTGCATCCTCACTAACACTTATTTTCCATTTTTAAAATCATAGCCATCCTAGTGGGTGTGAAGTGGTATCTCGTAGTTTTAATTTGCATTTCTTTAATGGCTGATGATGTTAAGCATGTTTTCACATACTTATAGGCCTTTTGAATATCTTCTTTGGAGAAATGTCTATTCAAATCTTTGGCCCGTGTTTTGACTGGATTTTTCATCTTTTTGTTGTTGAACTGTAGGAGTTCTTTATATATTCTAGATATTAAACTCTTATCAGATATGTGGTTTCCAAATATTTTCTCCCATTCTGTGGTTGTCTTTCCATTTTCTTGATAATGTCTTTTGCACAAAAGTTTTAAATTTTGATAAAGTACATTTAATCTATTTTTTCTTTTGTTGATCATGCTTTTGGGGTAAAATCTAAAAATTCATTGCCTGTTACAAGGTCCTGAATATATTTCTCTGTTTTCTTGTAAGAATTTAATAGTATTAGCTCTTATTTTGAGTCATTGATCCATTTTAAATTAATTTTTTTATATGGTGAGCAATAAGGGTCCACCTTCATTCTTTTGCATGTCAGTTTCCAGTTGTTCTTGCACCACTTATTGAAGAGATTATTGATTGAATGGACGTGGCACCCTTTTCAAAAATCACTGGCCATAGATGTGTGGATTTATCTCTGAATTCCTGTACTCTCAATTCTATTCTTTTGGTCTGTATGTCTATCCTTATTCCAGTATGACACTATTTAGATTATTGTAGTTTTGTATTAAGTTTTGATATCAGGAAGTGTGAGTCCTCCAACTTTGTTCTTCTTTTTCAGGATGGTTTTGGCTATTCAGGACTCGTCACAATTCCATATGAATTTAAGGATCAGCTTTTCCATTTCTGAAAAAAAAAAAACCTACTGGAATCTTGATAGGGATTGCTTTGAATTTGTAGATCACTTTAGGCAGTATTGACATCTTAATAATGTTAAGTCTATAATTCATGAATACAGGATGTCTTTCCATTTATTTAGGTTATCTTTAATTTTTTTCAGCAAAGCTTTGTAGTTTACAGTGCACAAGTCTTTCACTTCCTTGGTTAAGTTTATTCCTAGGTATTTTATTATTTTAGATGCTATTGTAAATGGTATTGTTTTCTTAATTTCCTTTCCAGATTGTTCATTCCTGGTGTATAGAAGCCCAACTGACTTCTGAATGTTTATCTTGTTTCCTGCAATTTTGCTGAATTCATTTATTAGTTCTAATAGCTTTCTTGTGTCTGTGTGTGTTTTATTTTTGTTTTTTATTTTCTATAGATAGGATCATGTCATCTGCCAATAGGGATACTTTGACTGCCTTTCTAATTTGGATGCCTTTTTTTTTTTTCCCCTTGCCTGATTGCTCTGGCTAGAACTTCCAGTACATTGTTGAATAACAGTGGTGACAGCAGGCATTCTTGTCTTGTTCCTGATCTTAAAGGGAAAGCTTTCAGTCTTTTGCCATTATGATATTTGCTGCAGGTTTTTCATAAATGCTCTTTATCTTGAGAAAATTCCCTTCTATTCCTAGCTTTCCATTTTTTTTTTTTTTTTTAAGGGGGAGATATTAGGGATTGAACCCAGGACCTTGTACATGGGAAGCAGGCACTCAACCACTTGAGCTACATCCGTTGCCCCCTAGCTTTCCTTTTTTTATCATGAAAGGATGTTGGATTCTGTCAAATGCCTTTTCTGCATCAGTTGAGATGATCATATGATAAGCTTTTACTTTTTAATATTTTTTTTCTGGAAAAGCCAGACACAAAGAGACAGATAATGTCTAGGCATATGAAATACCTAGAAGAAGCAAATTTCTAAAGACAGATGGTCAATTAGAGGTAAACAGGGACCTGATATGAGGAGGGGTGGGGAGGGAGTTAGTACTTAATGGGTGTAGAGTTTTTGTTTGAGGTGATATAAAAAATTGGGGTAATAGATACTGGTTGGTGATGGTAGCACAAAATTGTGAATATAATTACTACTACTAAAGTGTATCCTTGAAAGTGGATAAAATGGGAAATTCTGAGTTATATATATATGACTATAATAAAAAGTTTTTTTAAAAAAACCAAGCAATGGTGAACATGGTAAATTTTAACACTGGCCCATGTTTCTATAATCACTTGGTTAATGTTTATTAAGGGCTTGCCATGTACCAGATCCTGTGCTAAGGTATCACCTCATCTAATCTTCATAAGAACTGTACTATGACCATCCTCATTTTAGAGGTAGGAATCTGAGGCACAGAGAGGCAAAGGGACTTGCCCAAGGTCACACCAGCTCATAGATGGTAGACCTGGGATTTGTATGCTGGCAGCCTGACTCCAGACCTGCTGTATCTTGCTTCTTGTTGCTCCCATCCCTCTCAGGCTTCCTGCTCATTCATAAGTGACACCTTGATGTTGAAGCCTTCTAGGGAAAAAACTCCTCTGTCAAAGCAGGATGGTGTTATCTTGCATGCTTGCTCTCATACTCCCTCTAGGTTTGTGACAGTAGTTTGTTCTCTTCAGTGCTGGGTCTATGAAGATAAGGAGGAGGAAGAGTGGGTGTAGGAATCCTCCTTTAGATGGAAGATGCTCCTGTGGCTGAGGAACCATGAAAGGCCTCAGGGTCCCTGGGAGGGAGCATGACACCTAGAGGGTCAGAAGGACCCTTCGAAGAGCAATGTGCCTGGAAGCTATAGCCTCGAGCAGAGGTAGGTGCTGGAAGGAGCATGGAAGAAACAAGGAGGTCTGGAGGGGTAGTTTTCAAGCCTCCTACACTGATAGCATTTCTAAGCCTGCCAGGGGAAATGTGTGACAACCATGTGAGGCATTCTTTCTTAGGAAGGCAGGTGTTCTAACTTAAATTGTTTTCACATTTTAAAAAATTAAAAAGAAGGGAAAATGTGGGAAACGATAACATATAAAGACCTTCTGCAGAGATATTTGTATGCCTGGTGGCTGAGGAGGTAGGGTGTTGGAGGAGCTTCACAGTAGTGGAAGAGGTGGCTGTGTGTGTGTGTGTGTGTGTAAGGCATGTAAGGGCAGTGGGCAGAGAAGGCAGCTGGTGTGTTTGAGAGATTAGTTACATTGAGCAAATCAGCAATAAGTTGAGCATAATGGGAGCCAGGTTGCTCACTGTTGGGGATGTGATTAACAAATGTGGAAAGGGGAAAGGCTAGAAATAACTTTTTAAGTGCTGGATAGGATTGAGATCATTGAAATATGTATATTTACACATGCATATATTAAAGCCATGAATTCAATATACGTATATATATGCACACTTACATATATAGAGAGAGGATTATAGGTTGTGTGCATTTCTACATGCATTTCCCAGCTCTGTTTCTGAGAGGGCCTAGAAGCAATAACATTCTAAAAGCAATGAGCACTCCAGCCCTGAGATCTTGGTTTCTAAATACCATTTTCCACTAAAGGAACCAAGGCTTCTTGGAGAAGTAGCTGCTTCCAGAAATGGAGCAAGGAAAGCACCAGATGAGCCTGGATACGTTTTCCTGTGCCAGAAAGTAAGAAAATACTCAAAGAATGATGAAGATACATAAAAGGGATATAGGAGCCAGATTGGAAGGGGCTCCAATTGACCACATCTTGGACAATTAAGCCTCAAAATAAATAATGATAGTCATGGACAAAGCCCATTAAATAAAATAGGAATCCACGAGTCCATATTGATATAATTAAATAAATAGGAGAGAAGGGAAAGCTCTTTCTTACAATAGGTTGCCAACTAATAAATGTAGAAGGGATGATGGAAATATGAAAAATTGCCATTAGGTAACCATTACAGTGGTGGTTGATTCAGGCCAGAGTTGTCAAGGATGCTAAGATTGGTGGAAGAAGGTTTGAAGGCATAGTAATGGAACATCTCCCCAGAATATACTTATCAATTACAAATGGAAAAATGGTGACTTTCTGGTAGAAAAACCTGGCAGACACCAACTTGACCAGGTGATCAAAGTTGACAGCAGGGGTGGGGGTAGGTTGACACCACATAGTATTGCCTGGTGTCAAGCCCTGAGAAGCCCGCAGCATCCGTTCTGTGCTATTCCTGCCGAGAATGCACGGCCTGAGACTCCTCAAGAGGAAACAACAGTTGGCCCCTGGTTGAGAATTATCCTATAAAGAAAAAGGCCTGTACTCTTTAAAAAAACAAACAAACAAAAAATAAAACTAAGGAAGGACATCCAAGACAGGGAAAGAGGGTGGAACTGTTCCAGCTTGAAGGAAACTGGAGAGACATGATAACTAGATGTAATGTGTGTTCCTTACTTAGCTCCTGGAGCAAAAAGGAAAAAGAGATGTTGCTGGGATGGCTGGTGAAATGTGAATGGGGTCTATGGGTTGGATGGTGATTCTTCCTTATTTGGAAGGTTATGTGGTGGTTATGGAGAAGAGTGTCTTGTTTTTAGAAAATACATTCTCAAGTATTTAGGAGTAAGGGGGCATCATATCTGCAGCTTGCTTTCAATGGTTCAGAAAAAGACCAATATAAAATGTGTGTGTGTAGAGAGAGGGAGCTTGCACACAGGACACACATGTTGGAGCAAATGTGATGAAACCTGTGTGAGAGGAATAGAACCATTGTTTGCACTATTCTTAAGTTTCAGACTTACAATCTGAAATTATTTCAAAATAAATTATTTTTTTAAAAGATGAAAACAAAACAAAACAAAACACCAAATGACTCAATGCTTTACCAATCCACAGGGAACTGTGTAACATTTTAGAGCATTTCTTTCCAGTTTTTCAAATGTGAATTTTTATGTAGTTTAAATTGTGCTCTATATACAATTTGATATCCTGTTGTATCATTTAACATGATAATGTAAACATTTCCCTGTGTGTTATTACAAATGCTCCGTAAACATTGTTTTTAATGGCCCCATAACACTCCACTGATAGGTTATACCAAAACTGACCATTCCAGCTAGTGTTGGACAATATTCAGGCTATTTCCTTTTTCAAAAATTGTAAATCATTTTGCAATGAATACTTTGGATAATAAAGCATTTATGTTTATTTTTCTTGGAGTAGATTTCTAGAAAAGGTATTATGAAAGGATATGAGTATCTTAAAGCGACTGGTATTGCCGCCACATTGCTTTTCAAAAGCATTTCACATATAATTCCCACCAGCAGCGAATGAGCACTATTCTCTACACTTTCACCAGCATGGGGTTCTTTCACTTTTTAAAATTACTTACTCTTTTGGTGGGTGAAGAATGATGTCTTCTCACGTATTCATTTGATTTCTAGAGAGGCTGACAATTTTACTAGTGGTTTGTGAATTCAGACATGCTTCTTCTTTGGCCTCATCCTGTCTTGTCTAGTCTGAATGCTTCTGTGAGGACTGGGGTCATGTGACCTCTGTGTCCATCTAGAGCCCTTCTCCTGGGACCACCAGCCCCTGGTGCCCGTGTCTGGCTCTTTCTGGAACATCTGACCTCAGAGTTGCTTGTGTGCCTGGCTGACTTTCTTCTCCACAGGGGCTGTTTAGGGAGCCGTGGCTGGCTGCCTCAGACTGGGCCATTTCCTAATCAGGCCGTCTGGCCAGTTCTAATCCCTGGCCTGTGAGCAACTCTAACCCACTTTCATTTTATTAAACTCTTTTTCCTTTATCACTTTTGAAAAATAAAAGTAGGACTATTGATTTTTTTTCCCCCTGACAATAAAAGCAATCTATACTCACTGTAAAAATTCAGATATTACAGAATGGTGTAAAAAAAGAAAATGAACCTCCCCATAATCCAGATAATCCAGAGCTATCTGGTATTAGTATTTTGGAATATTTTCTTCTAGATTTTTCTATCCATATAGATATAGATTAATTTATACAAAATTGAGCTCACTTTTTTGTATTTGATAAGAAACCTTTTAAAAATTCCTTTGTAAAAGTTGGTAACAGATCTTGGATTTACATATACAGTTTGCATCCAGTATTTTTTGGGGTAACACAAACATTAATATGGCCAAGTATCAATCTCATTCCACTTCTGTGTCAAATGCAAATTTGTCTGCAATGCACAACTTTTCTGAACTGTTGTAAAATATTTCCTTGGAATCTGTGCATGTGTGTCTAAAAGAAAACATTGTTTAACAAATAATATCATAGCCCCAAAAGATACATGCTAAAGAGGTAAGAAAGTCAGTTGGGGGGTGGGACTCTTAAGGTCATATTATTCCTCAAAACTTTTAAGGATCAAGCGCTCGATTGCTACTATGCCATGATATATCTATCTCTTCACCTAACTAAGCATTTCCCTGTGGCTTGAGCTATCCTTCTCCATTTGTAAAATTATAATTCTTACTGACACTGTAAGGTTTTATAACTTTTAACATGGCAACATAGTAACAAATTATTAATGCTCTAAACTTTTCAATTTGTTCAAGATTATGAATTTTAAGTGGAATAAGGCAGCATGTCCAGCTGACAAATGGATCCACAGGTCATATGATATCTCTTAAAGTAACTTTTGACACTCAAACCAGGAAACTGTAGCAATGAGGAAACTATTGACAAGGTCAACTAGGGAATGTTCCTCTGCATACAGGCTGGAGTCTGTACTTTCAGCAAATGGATAATTATTTGAAGTAGTACAAATCATATCCAGGGAAGAATGTTTTCTTGGAGCTCACAGTAAAATTAGAGTCAGAGTCAGATTAAAAAGCAAAGCAGAGAGTAACCTCATTCATGTAGGAAGTTATTCTAGTAACCTGTACTAGGGAAGCAACTTCCGACTAAAGATTTTAAGTTACGTCAGGCAATAGTGCATAATATTGATAGAAAGGACATTGAAAAGGATAAAAGTTCTGTGTTTGGGCTTTGGATAGCTGGATCTCCAAGACATAAGCAAGAACTGGAGTCTAAATTAATATTACAATAAATAAAATGATATTATATGTATGGAAGCTTGGGGTTTTAGAGAAATTTAAACAATAATTTAAACAAGCTCATTATGAAAATGGGATAATGGGAAAAAAACTAAAGGAAATAATTTGAGTAAATAGTCATGTAATATTTATTAAATCTAAAGCCTAAAAATTCAAACACCCCTAAACAGGATCAAATGGATATGTTTATCAAAAGTAAAAGATTGGTGAGTGCTAGTGAAATGCAAAAATATTCCATAAAACTCGATAAGAGTTTTTTTTTTTTTAATTTAATAATTTTTCCTGAGTATAATCCAGAGTAGCATACAGCTACCATTTGGGGGCTGGTTTGTTTGAGGTAACATTCTACAGAGAACAGTTCTCTGAAGGAAAAGCAGGGATATGTTGCAGTGAAATTTCAGACAACCTGCTCAAGTACATCTGATAAAACCCTGTTTCATTTGCTTTTCTGTCCCCTGTGTTTGTTCTCCAGTGGGTCATGCTTGGCTGATTAACTTCTTCCTATTTTATTTTGTTTTGCTGCCTCCAACAATCTTCCTTTCTGTTCTTTGCATCTCGTGCGTAAGCCCTGAGTCTTTTGGGGGCTGTATCTTACTTGCGGGACCTACCTCTGCAGACTGGTCAGTGCAGTTGCCTCCAGATTGAAGAGGATAGTCTGGTCACCGCTGCCCAAGGCCCCCAGGGGTACTGTGGCTCGGCTTCTGCTTGGCCATCCTGGTGGGGCTCATGGGGCCATTGGGCTCATTTTGTAGCTTGGGTGTATATGTGGGTCCTTCTCTCCCTCTGGAAAATGTGTTGTTCCATCCGCTAGCAGTAAGCAGGACAAAGCAATGGAGGTCAGCCTTTGCTGGGCACCAAGCTTTGTGCTAAGTGCCTTGGCTGCTTTATCTCCATTTATCTCCATTTACTCCTGTGAGGTGGTGCTACTGTTAGCCCCACTCAGAGCGGCTGATCTCCCCAGCGTTTATGCTTTAGTAAGTGACAGAGCTGGGACTTGAGTCTATAGCCAACAGCAGCCTTTTTTTACAATACTGTCATCGTACCATATATGCTGTTTTGTAGGCTTTTTCACTAACCCACTTTAAGATGGAGCAGGAAAGAGCAAAACGGATACTCTCCCAGCCTGAGGCCAGACTGGGCCCAGGCTCCCCCACGCTCCTCTCCCTTCCCCACCTCACCCCCACGACCCCACTCTCCCCACGAGCCTGGAGCGTGAGTCGCTATAGAAAGGTCCTAGGGAGCAGCTTCTTCGGAACAATCTCCGTGGTGACCCTGCAAGCCAGAGGCTGGGCCTTGTGCATGACCCCAGATCTCACTCCTGACAGCCCCCAAGCTGGCACTGGGGACCCCCAATACTGACAGAGGCTCAAATGGCAAAGGAAGGAGAGCGCTTGCGTGGCCTGAGTAAATGGCTTTCCTCAGAGATTCTTAGCAGGGCCCCCTTCCCCTCAGTTTCTTCATTTCCATAGGAAAGGATTTCAACCATTAACATCACGGCCTTTTTTTGTTTTTAACTTTCCATGAGGTTTATTTTCTCCCAATTATTACATGAATGTAAATCATTATAGAAAATATGAGAAGCAAAGAGAAAAACAAACAAGCACAAAAGCATGCATGCCCCACAACAGCTGCCAACATTTTGTTTTTGATGGCTTCTTCTTAGCCCACAGAGAGGTTGGCCCATAATTTACTTAACCATTTCCCTATTGTTGGACATGCCATTAGTTCCGCCATTATATATAATGCTTTCTGTGTACAAACATTTTAACGACTATTTGGATTGTTTACTTATACGGATTCTTAGAAGTGGAATTCTTAGAAGAGGATTCTTCTTAGAAATAGAAGTACTGGGTCAAAGTCTTGAAACATTTGACCAAGTGGGAGAAGAGTTATACAGAGGTATATGAAAGAATCATGACTTCATGACAGGTAAGTCAATGAGATGGTGACACCAGGTCCTGCAGAGATAGAAAGTTCCTTATTGCTGAAAGTTTTCAAGCAGAAGTTACTGGATCAGCAGTTCTCAGTGGGGACAGCAACACCCCTCTACCAGTCATTTTGGAATTGTGTGAGGAGGATTATTTTTAGTTTTCATAATGGTTTGAGGGTGCATTACTTCCATCTAGAGGACAAGGGGCAGAGATGCCCCAAAAGTCCTGCAATGGGACTGTCCCACGCAGCGACAAAGTTCCTGTCTCTTCTTAACTTTCAAATGTCCTACAAGAAATTCAGAGAAGTGAAAAACTTGTTTATAATGATCTGAGCCTGGAACCTAAAGCTACTTTGTATATAAACGCAAAGTTTTATATTTGCATTTTAAAATATAAACTGAATTTTTCAGAAGTGCAACTACTGGCAAAAGAAGAAAGATTGTACTTTGTGTTGTTTGCAATTTTAACAAGAGTGGATCATCATTCTGGAAAATCACAAGTTAAGACAGTGATGATACTTAGGATATTTGAGTCACCAGCACATCTATATCTGTCTGCATTTGTAGCTGTTGATTCGTGGTGACTTTATATACATTTTTATGTATGTATGTACATTTATATGTGTGTGTGTAGGTACATCTATTTGTATATTTGAATAGATTTAGTTTGCTTATATATTGAAGGTTAAATCTAGGTTCAATTATGTGAAATTGCCACTTTTGTAGATCAAAAATGGTTCCCTACATGTAATCTAAGTATCTTTTAGGAAAAAAAAAAATTTTTTTTTAAAAAAAGGTTCCATACCTGCGATTTCATATGGTTTGACAATATGGAATATTGTCTAAATTCTTTATCCAAACTTATTCCTTGTTCATTTGTGCAAGTATTTATATTTTGGAATATTATTTTGTTATCACTTTCATTTTATTTATTTATTTTTTTTTTTTTTTAAAAAGATTTTATTTATTTATTCATTTATCCCCCCCTTGCTGCTTGTGCTCGCTGGGTCAGCTAACCACGCCGTGCGGGCGGGCTTACCTTCACCAGGAGGCCCCAGGAACCGAACCCAGGGCCTCCCATATGGTAAACGGGAGCCCTACTGATTGAGCCACAGCCGCTTCCCACCTTTTATTTTTTTATTTGAATGGCAGATAGGGTATTATATTAATTTTTAAAATTTTCAGGTAGATGAGTTATTTTATCACTGAATTTCAATTAAGGAAGGTAAAGGAGGTATTAAAAATGCTTATGAAAAGGGAATGTTGGGACTAATAGGACTGAGAAATACTTTGGTTAGATGTTTGTCTTTTTAAGGCAAGACCTATGACTCCTGTTCTGTACAAGTGTGCTCCCTGGGAAAACTTGGACACTGTAGTTGCTACCTTGTATAATTGGCAGGTCAATCTTCCCACCGACCTAGGAGCTCCTTAAGGGCTTCTAAGGACAGGGGGAGGGAAACCAGCATTTGGGGGCATCTATCTATTGCATGCCCTACACTTCAGAGCATCATCTCCCCTAGTCTCACAGCAACTCTATGAGGAAAGTAGAGTTATCCTCATTTTGCAGACAAGGAAACGGGGCCTTAGAATGGTTAAGATACTTGTCTAAGATTATACAGTAAATGGCAGAGCAGGAATTTGAACTATTTTCTACAGGACTCTAAGGCAGGGCCGCCAGATAAAACACAAGATGTCTGGTTAAATTTGGATTGCAGATCAATGGTGAATAATGTTTTAGTATAAGTATGTCTCAAATGGGACATACTTATACTAAAATATTATTTGTTTAACTAAACTTCACATGTAACTGGGGGCCCTGAATTATTAGAGCCAAATCTGGCAACCTTACTCCAAGGTCTATGCCCTTTCCCCACTCTGCCCTTGCTTTTCTTACTCAGAACATTGATTCCTTTATTCCAAGAATGTCTCTTGGGCCCCATGTGTGAGTCACCAGGGCAGCAGCAAGAGGTAAGAGAAAACCTTTAACTCGGGGCTGTGAGGGCCTGACTCTGCTCTGTACTGTGAGATTGTGGAGGAAGACACAATTTGGGCCATGGTTTTCTCATCTGTGAATTGGAGGGTTGAACTAAAACAATCTCAAGGGCCAGAAAATATTTATTGAGCTCTTACTGTGCCAGTAACATGGGCTCTTACTGTGTGCCAGTAACATGGGCTCTTGGGATACATCAATGAACAAAACTGACAAGGAGGGGAGACAGACAATAAATACCAGGTAGTAAATATGTAGTAATAATCCCAGGCACCATTTGTTCAGCACCTACTGTGGGTCAGGCTCTGTGCTGGGTACTTTACAAGGACACCTTCTTCTAATATTCCTTTGCTCCCTAGCCTACATCCAGGGCTTGGCATGGCGCTGGCATGTTGTAGCTAGCAGGGGTGGGCCCAGAGTTTGTGGGGCTGGAATCCTTTAAGAAAAAGTAAATAACATTACCAGGGCTCTTCCCAGGAAATTGGAAGGAGCCTGTGGAAGTGAAGGGCCCTGAAGTTTCCATGACTTCCCAGTAAATATGGCTCTGGGCTCACTCAGTAATTGTTGAATGAACTCACAACCTTGTAAGGTACTTTCCCCATTTTACACCTGTGGCTATTGAGGTTCAGGGAGGTGAAGGGACTTGTCCGAGTTCACATGGCTAGTAAGTGGCAGAAGGCAATGAGGCTCGATAGGGAGAGAACATGACAGTTGGGAAGTTCCTGGGAGTGCTCAGGCCTGGCCCAGGACCTTGACCACACAGCTGAGGACCGATGGGGTGGGACTGGCACAGGCAGCCAAGAAGCAGCAGTTTTGAAATGACTCTGCTTTAGTCCCCATTCTGGGAGGATGTGGCACAAAGGGCTTCCTTCCCTCTCCTGAGAGATCCTGTTGGTATAGTGGGGAGGGGGAGGGCAGGAAAAGCAGGAGGCTCCTGCCAGGGCTGGCTGTGTCCAACCTGGTTATTGAGGGGAAAATCCAGGACATCAGTTTCTCTATATCTCATATAGAAGGGACTTGAAGGAGGAAGAAAGGGGAGTACCCTGCCATGTGCAAGGGTTTTATGTAAGTTTCATGACAGTTTATATATATTGAATACTTTTGTGTGCCAGGCACTGCTAGCATGTTATCTGGGTTAACTCATTTGATCTTTACACCAACCCTCTGAAATAAGAACTACCCTTAGTTTACAGACAAGGAAAGCTGAGGCTCAGAGAGGTTAAATACTTATTCAATTTCACTTAGCTAAGTGGTGGGGAAACAGGATTTGAATCCAGGGAATTTGGCTCCAGAGTCCTCATAAGACCAGCCCTTGTAAAGCAGGTACTGCCATGCCCATTTGACAGATGAGAAAACCAAGGTTCGGCTGAGACCAAGCCTAGGTCTCACAGTAAGTGGATTAGAACCCAGGGCCACTTAATAGCAAACCTCATGACTCTACTATTCCACTGGCTGCCTCCCAGCCCAGGGCAAGACTTGAACCCATGTCCCTCTGATTATCAGGGACTGTGTCCTCTTTGTCACCATCTTTGCTGTCCAGCCCAGAAGAGATGCCTGATGATGCTGAGTGAACATGCAATGGGCCTCCCAACACTCCCTGGCTGTGAAAGTATTTGAAAGGCTGTGCGATTGGGACTGGTGCCCTGGAGGACAGCAGATTGGGTTTGAGTCCCTGTTTCTAACTCTCTGGGTTGGTGACCTGGATAAGCTGCTCTCTGAGCCTCAGTTTCATAACAATATTATCTACTTCAAAGGGTTCTCTTGAGGATAAAATTTAATGACACATGAGAAGGGCCTAGAGCTTTTCATCTAGTAGGTACTCAATAAACATCCCCTTCTCTTCCTAGGGCATAACAGTCTCTCCTTCTTTCCCTCTTTTGCCTCTCCCTTCTTAGACACATACATACTCATTTACCTGGCTCTTACCATTTGACCTTCACTAGGAAGTACCCTTGGTATTTTTTTTTTTTTTTAGATTTTATTTATTTATTTATTTATTTATTTATTTATTTATTTATTTATTTATTTATCCCCCCCTTGCTGCTTGTGCTCGCTGTGTCCATTTGCTGTGTGTTTTTCTGTGTCTGCTTGTCTCCCTTTGCTGGGTCGTCCTGCTGCGTCAGCTCACCGCGCCACACGGGCTGGCTTGCCTTCACCAGGAGGCCCCGGGAATCGAACCTGGGGCCTTCCATATGGTAAACGGGAGACTTATTGATCGAGCCACATCTGCTTTCCATACTCTTGGTATTTTATTTCTTCTTGACCTAGTTCAGTTTTGGTTAGTGGCAACTTGGGAGGCTTTGGGATGCTACTAGCAGCTAAGGCCTGCCTCCTGCCCCTCCATGGCCCCCCTTGGGCCTGAGCTGCTCGGCCACTCTATGACCTGGAGCCCATCTGGCTGGCTCCACAAGAGCAGCCAAAGGGCCTCAGAAAGCCTCTCTCTATGAGGGTGGGGGAAGGGGACCATTGTGTCTCAGGACAGGTGTGGACAGCAGGACATCTCCAAGCAGAGCTGCTTGAACCTGAGACGATTCCTCAGCAGCCTCTCTGCCCAGAAGACAACCTGGTTTCTGGGAAGAAACTAGGCCTTGGTGATCAGACACACCTGGAGTTGAATCCCAGCCCAGTCCCTTACCTGTGCCACCGCTTGGCAAGCTATCAACTCCCCCGAGCCCCAGTTTTCCTATTTATCAAGTGGGAATAGCAATAGTCCCCACCTCAGAGGGGTGCCGTGCGACCACAGAGCAATGATGCAGTAGAGCATCTGGCCTCATCAAAGGCCCAATGGTAATAGATCAGATGGCAGGTGAGAACTGATGCAGGTCAAAGACTGCAGAGCCGGGACAAGCTCACTCACTGCTCTCCATCTTTCTGCCCTCTCGCTCTTGTATCTGATCTTTCAAGCTCTGAAATGGCTCTTCAGCGTATTTTCATAAGAAATAAAATCTCTTCTGGGACTTTGGCGAAAGGGTTGCTTTCACTTCCCCCATCATGGCACATGCCCTCATCCTTGACCCAAGCATATAAGCTACTCCCTGGTGGCTTTCGGAACCTCTCTGAGCCTCTGGAGGGCCCTTCTGCTGCCTTTCAAGTGCTTTCCAGCCCTCGAAGCTCAGTCAACCTTGGCCTCTGTGAGTGTGTGTGTGTCTGCACACACTTGTAGGGACTGTTCCACTGTTGGCTTTCCCATCTATTTTCCCCTGTAAGTCTCACTTTCATCCTATGAAATAACACAAAATTAACAGATATGGATATTGTTTTTCCTACTTTACACTATAGCCAGTTTCCCTGTCTTTTTACTGGTTCTTTGAAACCTTTTTAAATGACTGAATATACTTCATAGATACTAATAATGGCTAATATCTATTGAGTCCTTAAGGTGTGAGGCTCTGAGGTAAATACATATACCTTATCTCAATCAAGTAATGTTCCATCATTTATTTAACTAGTCTTTTATATAAACAATGCTGTAATAAACATCTTTGTGTGCACATTTTAATCTTTCTGTTGGCAATCTTTTTCTGCAAAAACAGTAAGTATTTTATGCTTTGCAGACCATATAGTTTCTGTCACAACTACTCAACTCTGCTGTTATAGCACAAAAGCAGCCATAGACTACCAAAATAAATGTGTTCCAATAAATTTTTCTTTACAAAAACAGGCAGCTAGTCATATTTGTTCAGTGGGCAAGAGTTTGCCGACCCCTGCTTTAGACTGGAATTATTCAAGGATTGACAAAAGTTTTCTGGGAGAGGCAGACAGAAAGTATTTCAGGCTGTGCTAAATATATATGCTGTCTGTTTCTGCTGCTGCTTTCTTTCTCCTTTTTTCTTCCTACTTCTCCTCCTTCTCTTCCTTCTCCTTCTTCTTCCAACCCTTAAAAAATGTAAAAACCCTTCTTAGTTTGGAGAGCATACAAAAACAGACCTTTGCTGACCCCTGGACTAAAGAAATAGAAGTTGAATTCTTGAATCAGACAGTATGAATATTTTTTAGTCTCTTGATACATGTGGCGTGACTGCTTTCCAGAATGGTGGCAGTTCCAACTTACATCCCCGCTGGCCGTGCAGGAGGGTGCCCATCCTACTCTATGCTCACTGCATTGGGAAGTTTCTTTTACTCAAAAAATTTTTTCTTGTTTTCTTTTTTTTTTTTTTTTAATTCAATTTTTGCTAATTCAGTACGTGACAAATATGTCATTGTAATTCATGTTTCTTTGATTACTAATAGGTTGAACATTTTTTCCTTAATTATCCATTTGTATTTCCCATTCTTTAAATTTTGTTGTGTCCTTTGTCTTTTCCTTTGAGATCTTATGTTTTTCTTATTGATTTTGCATGACCTTCTTAAGAAGAAAGGAATTTAAGTGTTTGTTGAACTTATTGCAATTATTTTTCCTTGTCTTCTATTTTGCATTTTATGATTATTTAAGTGTTAGTCAGATTTATTGCAAGTATTTTTCCCACTCTTCTAATTTGCCTATTTATGATTATTTCGTTGGGCATAGGCATTTAAATTTTATTCATCTTTGACTTTGTGTGTTTAATTTCTGCCTTGAAACTGTCCCTTTTGTTTTTTGTAACTATAGGTTATCCCACTTTTCCTTTCAATCTCTGGGTATCTCATAAACAGTTCAGGGATGCTGTGGAACATTATATAAATTAGTGCTTTCAGCTGCACCATACAGATTGTCTGATAAACAGTGGCTTAAACCAGAGATTCTAACTTCAGCATACATCAGAATCACCTGGGGAAATTGTTAAAACTCAAATTATAGGGTCTTACCCACAGAGCTCCAGATTCTGTGGGCCTGAGAATCTGCATTTCTAACAAGTTCCCAGGTGGTACTGATGCTGCTGGTCTGGGAACATGCTTTGAGACCCATCAGCTTAAACACTTAAGACATTAAATTACCTCATAAAACAAAAAGTTCAGAGGAGGGTGGTCCCAGGGTTGGATCAACAGTTCAATGAGAGCAGGCTCTAGGTCATGTCTTCTCTGTTCCTTGGCCTTTTTCTCAGGATCATAAGATGGCTGCCATAGCTCCGGGCAGTTCTGACACCAGCATTCCAGGCAGGAAGAATGGGAGGGTGGGAAACAACTTTCCTTTTTAATAGGATTGGGCACATTGCTGCTTTGACCAAAGCTTGTAAGCAAACATGGATCCAGAAGGGAGAGTGAATTTTGGGTAGCAGATGATATCTGCCCAAATGGCTTTCCTGCATAGGCTAGAAAGGTGGACAGCTCAGGCCCTTGGATTGTAGGTCCAGTGACCTGTCCTCTGTCACGATGTTTTTAAAGACCCAGCATCAAGTCAGCTTGGCCACCAGTCTGGTTCTGATTTCGGTTTCACTGTAGTAATTGGATTGCTGCCTTGTTTCTGATACAAAGTCTCCTGTTTTGGTATTTGGACACTTTCTTGCTTGAACCTCTTTCTAAATAATCAGCCTGAGTCTCTCTAAGTTGGGAACCCTACTTGCTTTTGCCTGTTCTTCCAGGCAGGAGTCCTAGCCCCCAAATCTGGTCTGTGGCTGTAGAACATCACCACCTGCTCACAGGCATCCTGAATACCGCCTGCCTGGGTCTTCCAAGACTTCTCAGCCCAGTGGTCAAAGTCTCCTGAGAATGGAGGACCCAAGCCTGGCAGGTTGGCTTGGATGGACTGGGTGCTGCATTTTGCCTGGTGGACCTACTTTCACTCATCACTTATAGCTGGTGTCTGAGTTATTTCCAACCTTCCTTGGAGGGCCGGGGCTGGCTCAACCTGACACCATCTGGAGTGGGCACTGGAAGCAGGAATTGCTTACCTCAGACAACAGGAAATGCCAAAGGCCCAGAAGAGTGGGTTAAGACAGTATGTGTAAGAAAATGCTGAGGCACCAGTGCAGGGGAGCGTGACCCTAACTGCAGAGGGCCCAGAGGTGGCTTATTTGTTAGGATTCTAACAATTGCAAATGAAGAAAACTGGACTCAAACTGGTTTAAATAAAAAGCAAACAGGGAAGAAAGAATGGGGGAAAAAAAGCTAAGGGGAAGTCCAGGGGTAAAGCTGGCTTCAAGTATGGCTCATAGCATGCATGGGTCCTTTCCATCTCTTATTTCGTTCTTTCTGGGTTGACTTCTTTTTCAAACTGGCTCTGCCATTGTGGTCACATTTTGGCTGCCAACAGCTCTAGGAGCTACACCCTTTCTACTTTTCAGAGGAGAAAGAGAAAATCCACTTCCCTGATAGTACAAACAAAAGTCCCAGAATTGAGCTTGATTTGGCCTGACTGGCCTGATTTCGGTGACTGTTCCTGCCTGAGACCAGTCATGAAAGCCAAGGAAATGTGAGGCACTGATTGGTTAAGGGTTGGGTCCCACCCAAACTACCTGGCTAAAAATGGGGCAAGAGTATTTCCAAAGAATATTCATAGGGCACTGTTGGTAGGAGAAGGAGGGAGTGGATGTGGGGAGGCAACCCATAAATATTCACTCTAATTGAAGACTGACCTTGGGGGGTCACAGACCAAGGATCTCAAAATGGTGAGAAAGCACACAAGAATCAAGGCATGGAGAGAAAGGAATGCTTGTAATTGCCTTGAACACCAGGGATGTGAGGTAGAACAGGCGGTCATCTGGCTCTGGTCACTCTCCTCTCCAGCTTAGTTTGCAGGGTCTCAGTGCCTCCCAGATAATCCCCCTTCTCCCCCTCCCCCCCTGCAGTTACCCCTTCTAGGCCTGGCATTGGGATGAGCTTGACACCTTCCTCCTCAAAGAACACATGATTCAATCAGTCAGTGTATTTATCTTTTTGGTAAGAGAAATGCTGTTTGGAACATTCATTGCCATTTAGGATAATGCTGCCTTCAAGTCCTTTGGGCTTAGTGCCCTTGTTATTCCCTGTAGCTCAAATATAATTTTTCAGCCCCATGTGATATACTTCAGTTTGAATTGAGTCCCAGAAAAAAGTTTGTAACCAAAATGCATTTGAATGCTTTTTATCATCAGAAAGCCAAATCAATATAAATCTAGTATTTTTTCCCACATAGAACCATATACAATATCCAAGTTATAAATCAGTGTTCCCCAGGTGCCTGCTGAAATCTACTCTCTCTGCTCCCTTTATGGCCTTTGTCCTTCTTCTTTTTTTTTTTTTGTCCCTAGTGATCATAGTCACCATTGTGTTTAGTCTTGTAAGCCTCCTAAATCCTTTTGGGATCCGTCAGAGTAAATTCAAGGCAAGTAAATAAATAACATGTGATTTGTTGATTTGCTTTCCCTTATGCATTGGTTTCTTAGCATGGAAGAGAAAATGTATAATTCAGACATAAACTTTGTCTGATTAAGATCAAATGAGGTTCTCTTATTTGTTCTCCTTTTCTCTCTTTACTCCCCCTTTCTCCCTCTCTCTTGTCCTTTCATTGTGAAAAAAAAAAATGTGTTTGATCCTTTTTCTGAAGGGAAGGAGAAATGTTGAGAGCTCAAAAGTGGCTCGTGGAACAAGTCTGCTTCTCAACTTCCTCTGGGGTGGAAATTCATTTAGAACTTGCAGTTTCCAAAGTGCCTGCCAAAGCCACAGCATGGGGGAAGGGGAGCACTCAGAAGCTCCCAGGGCAGGCTGGAGCCAGGCAGTGGAGTGGGGAGAGGGCATCCCTAGCAGAGCCCATCCCTGGAAAATATCCTCAGTGCATAAAAGGGAGCGTCTGTTGAACTGATGCTCCCTGACTGGAGGCTTAAGTGGGTCTTCTTGGCTTCCATGTTGTCATTTCTCTCTATTAAACCCACAGAAGTTCTCAGTTCTTCATTAAGCTCAACCTCCTCTTCGTGGTGCTCGTCTCGCCATAAAATCTAGCCTCATCCTACCAAGAACACTTTCATCGCTATGACCACCCACTACAACCCTTTGTTTTGTTCTCCTCTTACTCTCCCAAGACACATGCTCTCCTTTAGTGGATTTGAGAAGATCTAAACTTGAGTTCTCAGTCTACCTCTTACAGCGCTGTGATCTTGGGCAAGTCACTTAACCATTCTGAACCTTAGGTTCTCTTTAGGCAAGTGGAACCAGCAGATATTTATTGATTTCTGGAAGTCCTGCTTCTTCTCCATCCTTGCCACCTCTTTAGTAACTGTTAGGGATTGAATTGTATCTCCCAAAAAGATATATTCAAGTCCTAATCCCCAGGCCTGTAAACTGGATCTTTGAAGGTGTTGATAGTTAAGATGAGGCAAATCAGGATTAGGGTGGCTTCTATATGACTGGTGTCCTTATGAGGAGAAACAATTTGGACATAGAGAGACAGAGACAGAGAGATGGCCATGTGACAGAGGCGGATTGAGTGATGCCACCACAAGCCAAGGAACGCCATGGCTTGCCAGCCACCAGAAGCCAGAGGAGACGCATGGAATGGATTCTCTCCTTTAAGTGGTTGTATGGCCCTGCTGTCTCCTTGACTTGGGACTTGTAGCCTCCAGAAATGAGAGATGATAACTTTTTGTTGTTTAAGCCAACTAGTCTGGGTACTCTATTACAGCAGCCTTGGCAAACCAAGATAGTAACCATACCCTACTTTTCCTCTGGGAACATCCCTACTCCCACTTTTGGACCATGGGCCTCTGGGTGGAATTCCACCTGCTCCCAACTACAGGAAGGAAACACATGGTCCAGTCCGAAGTCAAACAGTGCATCGCAAGCCTCTGGTCACCCTGATTGGTTTGTGAGTGGGCAGGTGAACTAAGCTTGTCCAATCAGAGTGAAGCTCAGGACTTCCACTGGAAATGCTGGCACACAGACACGTGCTCTTTTCTGCTGAATTCATATCTAGGAGGCTCTGGAAGGATGTGGTCATAGGAGCCTGAACTTGAGGATCAGACCTGCACGTGAGCCACCCTGACAGAGTAGAGCCGAGGGGGGAGACAAAGAAACCCAGCCCCAGTCAGTGTCGGAGTGCGTTTCCCCTACCTGGAATGACCACTGTTTGGCTTCCTTCTCTCCTCCCTCTGTCAAAGTCCTTACCAACCTTATAGTCCAGTGCACGGTCGCCGCCTCTGGGACCGTGACCACTGACCTCTCCAGCCACCCTGAACACCAGCCACTCCACCTGGTTCAACTGCCAGCTCTATGTGGGTCTTTGTGGTTTCAGGTAGATTTTTTAGGTCTTTCCAGGTAGGGTGAGAGTTTTCTTGAGGTTAGGCTTCTGTGAGCCCCTGGTGTTTAGCATTGGTCTAAGCTCACCAGGGGTGCAGAGTCAGTATTTCCTGTCCGATGTTCCTATGGAACTGTTCTTTGCAGAGATTTTGTTTATAAATCACCTAAGAGTGCCTGGCACCCAGAAAGCAGGTAAGAGTGTGGGCTTTAGATTCCAATCCTGGAGCTGCCCTCTATAGCTGTGTGACCTTGAGCAAGTCACCTTGTTTGTTCACCTAGCAAAGGAGGTTAAAATCCTTTCTATGAAGGCTTGTGATTTATTGAAACAACTGGCACGGAGGTGCAAGGTATACGAGAGGTCCTTTCCCACTCTTCCCAATGCTGGCAGAGGCAGATTTTACATAAGTGAGATACAGTGAGATAATAGATAAATCTATTGAGGTCTGGGGAATTTGGGGATAATTGACATGCCTTAACAATCCCCAGGTTTATTTTAGTTAACAGTACTGACCCTGGACCCTCCCCACCAAAGGGACCCAAGTTGCTAGTAAATGACCAAATAATTTAACCCAGCTTTACCTTGACATGACATTTGACATGTTCAAATCCAACTTAATTCCCATGTCAAATATTACCTCCTCCAGGGAGCCTTCTTTAATTCCACACCACTCGGACACAGCTAGATATTAGTTTATTTGGCTTATCTCCCTGATGGGGAGTGTCAGCTTGCACACTCTATATGTTGAGAGCCAGTTCATAGATTCTTACTAAGCGTTTGTTGAATGAATATATGACTGAATGAGTAAATTTCCATCCAATGCAGGGGTGCTAACGAAGCACTGACGCCTGGAGGAATACAGCAGGAGAGAGATTCTTGGAAGGCCACAACAGACCAGGTGGTCATTAGATAATTAAAGGGGGCCCAGACTTCTCCATTCATCTTCCAGCTCTTAAAGTTCCAAGGTATAGCCAGTGAGCACTTGGGCTTGAACTCAGATCTGAGTTCAGCTCCTGACTTTGCCGCTTCTTGATAAATGACTGTAAGCAAATCAGCCCGGTGGCTCTCCTTATGGCTTTGTTCAGAGGCAAGCTTCCTGTGAGCCTCCACCTTCCCGGCTTGCCCCTGTGGGGCTGGCCTCTTCTCCCTAGGCTGCCTGCCATTTACACATCTTAGAAATATGCAGGCCAATGGAAACACATAGCCTCCAATCTGCCTTCTCCTCACGCAGGGGATTAAATTCTGTCTCATCTTCTTACTTTGGAATGCTGAGTATTCGGTCAAGGATTCAATGTCCCTTTTTTATGAGGCTTTAAGGAAACCTAAATTAAACCCTGATTTGTTTTTAAAGACCAGAATTCTTAATCTTTCAGCATTTGGCTCATTTTCCTTATAGGCTAAGAAAGCAACATTAAACAGATTCTGTTTCTCTGCACACTCTGCTTTTTCTCTGGTGTGTGACGGGTGGGGGGTGCAGGTCGAGGGCAGCATTCTGTTTCATAAGACAAACCTCTAGAGCCTGCCGCATGTCCTGCTGTACTACACTAGTTTGCTGTGTGACCTTGGGAAGCCTCTTTACCCCTCTGGGCCTTCATGTCCTCATCTGTAGAATGAGGGGACTGAGTAGCAAGGGCTGTGCACTCCTTGAGGGGAGGAGGTCATTTGGAACTCCCATATTTCAACCTGGGGCTCAGAGACGGTAGGGGACTTACTCGAGGACACACAACTATTTAAAGGGAAGAATCATAACAGCTCAGGGGTTCTGATTTCTCGGAGAGCCCTCTACTTCCTTAGAAACCACTTTCTCTGAGAAGGAAAAACAGGGCCATCAACAAGTTCTCTACAGTTTTCAAGCTTTCTTCCTTCATTGGTAGAGTTCAATAGACTTCAGCCTAAAGCTTGTGTTTTAAAGGCCATTGAAAAAGGAAGGAAGGAAGGAAGGAAGGAAGGAAGGAAGGAAGGAAGGAAGGAAGGAAGGAAGGAAGGAAGGAAGGAAGGAAGGAAGGAAGGAAAGAAAATCTGGACAGTGGGAATTAAGATATGTTGACACTATTATATGCTTTATTACTATGTGTTCCCAAAAGAAAAATCTTCTATTCAGACCAAAAATGGTGTGAAAACCAGCAGCCCTTATGACATTTCCCTAGCCTCTAACAGCTGCCTGCAGGGTGATAAATGGCCCCATTTGTCCAGGACTGAGGGGTTTCCCGGGATGTGGGACTTTCAGTGCTAAAACCTGGAAAGTCCCAGGTGAAGCAGGATGAGTTGGTTTCTCTGGTGGCTGGCTGGTCTTGGAAGGACAGGACACCTAACTCTAATAGGAGCTTGGCTGGTCTGAGCACCTGCTCAGCCACCTACATGCCATACAGCTTTGAGAGCACCTATTTCCCCGGAACCCCAGCTTGCTCACTTGGCAACTGGATTTCAACGAGAAATTCTTTAAAAATGCCTGCTCCATGCCTGGGATGCTAGGTCTCTTTCCTTCTGAAGAAAAGCAGACTTCAATTTTTTTAAATTCTAAGCATTTAGAAGAGGAGGTATGGATCCTTTTAAGAAAGGCTTTTTAAAAAAGCATGCAGTATTTTCCTCAGGATTGGGTATTTGGGGAGTCAGTGAATACCTCTTTCTTGTCGAATTTTTAGAAAAGGCAACCATTTTGTCACTTCTCTCTCCCTGTCCTTAAACTTTTAGAAAATCTCATGGATCAGCCTGAGCCTAAGAGCAGAGGGCTTCTGTCCTACCCTAAGTGGCATTGCTAGTACCATGAAGAGAGGAGATGAGACCGGGTTTAAAATCCCAGCTCCTCCACGGTCAGGCCTAGGAGCTGCAGAATATCTGGGTTTGGGTCTCAGAGGCCTTTGGCAGGGTTTCGAGGTCGTCCCTGACATTCCAGGCTCGGTTCAAGCCGGGTTTGGAGAGTGCTTGTTGGCTAGAATGAGAAGCCTGCTCCCTTGATAGGGAACAGATGATTTCTCCTTGAAGACCCCGGGATACAGCCCTCAACCTCTGGCCCCAGAGCCGCAGAACTCCTGGCAGCCAGGCTCTGGTTTCCACCCTGCTCTCAGTCAGTAAAGGAAAGGCCAGAAACTTTGAACAGCAAAACCAGCCCTTCTGCAGCCCTCCTGGCGGCTTTGCCCTTGGCGATGGTTTCACATGGTAGAGCCTTTATCTTCATTTTTTTCTCAAGCCTGCCCTTGGGAACTGGAGTGGGAGCAGTAGGTCTCAGAAGGTTGTTTGGAAGCCTGAGGGCTGAAGCTCAGAACTCTTCTCCCATCTGGTTTGAGCAGTGGCTGCACCACCTCATTTATTGAGCAATTACTACATACCTAACACTGTGCTCTTCTTGCTTTAGGCACCTATCTCATTTAACCTTATCGCATTTAACTCTGCCAAGAAATTGAAGCTCTTCTCACCATTCGATGCACTATGTATTTATGTGGTTGTGTATTTTTGTCCGTCTCTCCACAAGAGTTTGTAAACTTGATGAGATCAGTAAGTGTTTTATTTAAGTCTAGATCCCTGATACTTGGATGCCTGGCCCTTAACGGATACTAGCAATTTGTTCACTGACTGACTGGCGTTCTAAGAGGTTGAGGAGATGGGCCTCCTTTCGCACCTTTGCGTTCTTCGGGCTGGTGGTGTTCCCCGTGTCTTCCTACTGACCCCCAGGTAACTGGGATGGCCTCTTTAATTGGGCTTTTTCACACAGAGAAACCCAGAGACTGATCTTTCTCTTTAAAATTGTTTTTTATTTGCATGATCATTTGTTCTAATTTAAAATATTGTTCTACAATTAGTATGTAGAAAATTTGGAAAGTGCAGAAAACTTAAAAAAAGAAAAAAAAGATATTTCCATCTTGAAAAAATAAGCTTGTTTTAGCAACTGGTTATGAATGAAAAAATAACATCCTGTCTTGACATTCCCGTGCTCCTCCTCCTTCTCTCCCACTATGTGTGTGTACATATGTGTGCGTGTGCATATGTGTGCATGTTTGTGCATGTGTGTGTGCATGTGTGTGTGCATGCATATGTGTGCATATATGTGTGTGCGTGCGTATGTGTGTGCATGTTGTCCTCCGGGTCTCTGTAGAAAAAGAACCGCTCCAGGTATCACTGCTCCTGTTCTGTGTAGCTCCTGGGGATGACAATGCTCTGTGTCACTACAGCTTCCCCACGGGAGAAATTCAGCACTGTGGCCTATAGCCCAACCATTCCTCTGATTTTGAAAATATCTTTTTAGATGGGATATTGGGGAGAAAGGCTGCATAAACGGAAGCCAATTACCCCTTGTGACAACTGTGCAGACATTCTTGGCCGGGGCTTTGAGGAGGACTGTGGGGGTGAATTAACTTGCCCAGCAGGGCACAGAGGAAAGCTGTGAAGTCAGGGTTTAGATCCACGCATGCCTGGCTCCAAAGTCTGTCCTGTTAATTACTCCAAACAGTGACGCTGTTAGGGAAGTGAGAGGCTCTAGGATCCTTCTCCCGGAAGCCACCATGCGTGGAGGAGAAGCAGGGCTTTGTCCTGGCAGGGTCCTTTTGATAACAAAGCCTGGAGACCCATTCCAGTCACTTCATGTAGGGGTGTGGAGTAGGGGGTGGGTGGAGGGGATATTGTAGGATCCACTTGCAGGCCCATGAGCTCCCATCAACCTGGCCTGGGGGAGCAGGGGATGTGTGTATGTGTGGGGGGGGGCGTTTCTTTACCAAGGCAGCTCTAGGGACCTCCGCTATAAGATGTCATGGCTTTAAGGCCACCAGCTATTCTCCAAGCACCTGCTCTTCTGTGCCCTACTATCAAATGGCCTCTTTACTCTCTACTCTAGTGGGTTTGAAGTGTGGTCACTGAGTTACCTGCATTAGTTTCTCCTGGGGTGCTGGTTAAAGACCAGATTCCTGGCCGCTCCTCTGAACTGGGTGTGGCTCAGTAAACCGCAATTTGAACAAGTGCCCCTGACAGTTCTTACATTCACTAGATGTTAATAATCAGTACTCTTCCTTAGACCTTTTTTTTTCTTTTGTGGTACCAGGGCTGGGGATTGAACCCTGGACCTCGTATGTAGGAAGCTGGTGCTCAGCCACTGAGCCATATCAGCTCCCCTGAGGTGTTTTTTGTTTACTTGTCATTTGTTTGCTTGTTGTTTGTTTTCTTGTTTTTTGGAGGCGTGGGGGACCAAACCCGGCACCTCCCATGTGGGAAGCAAGTGCTCAACTGCTTGAGCTACATCTGCTCCCTTAGACCTTTTCTTTATTTCAATGTTTCCCTCTCCTCAGAATTTGACTCTGGCCTGGCATCTCCATACTGTGACTTTCAGCCCTAGATGCCACTGTTCTTCATCTCAGTCCTTCGGAAATGTTAGTTCAAATTTTCAGAGAAGGAGTCTGATGGGCTCAGCTCATTTTTAAAATCCCGGGTCACCGTGCTGGCCAGCCTGTGACTTGGCTGCTCTTGGGTCATGTGCCAATCTCTGGACCAGTTAGTTGTGGCAAGGGTCAGGGTAGTCCCATGGCATAAAACTCCACTGCCTGTTGAGGTAGGCACTGTGATTGACATCGGGATGCCAGTCTGTAGACTTGAGGTATGTGCTGGGGATTGAATTGTGTCCCCTACAAGACGTGTTCAAGTCCTAAGCCCTGGTCCCTGGGTGTGAACTCATTTGTAATTGCAATCTTCCAAGATCCTATTAAGATGAAGCCACAATGAATCACGATGGGCCTAAATCCGCTATTACTGGAGTTCTTATAAGGAGAGGATATTTGGGCATGGTCGGAGAAGAAACTAGAGGAGACAGGAGAGAGGGGTCCATGTGACAGAGGCAGACCGGTTGCCAACAAAGCATCGCCAGAAATGCTACAGACTTTGGAAAAGCATGACTTAGCCATACCTTGATTTTGGACTTCTGGCCTCCCAGACTGTGAGGCAATAAATTACTGTTGTTTAAGCCAACCCGTTTGAGGTCTTTGTTAGAGCAGCCTGGCAAACTAAGATAACATGTAAGAAATGTAACTATTTTTTTACTGTATGACTTAATTTCTGTGTGGACCTCCATTCTGCCAGTACAGAGAGGGCTCCAGATACTAGAGGGCTACACAAATGTGGGTGGGGGCCTGAGGTAGGTGGAGGCTGAGGGGGAAATCAGAAGCCTGCTGTCCCCAGGGCTTTGGATGCAGGTCAGCTGGGCCAAATCTTCCTTAGTCCAGCCCTGCTCTGCCAGCTACACTTTTCCAGGTGGTGTAAATGAGAACTTCTTGAGAGCAGTTTCAGGGCAGGTCAAATGGTGCTACTTTGTGGCATTTCCCTTGAATTGTCTTTTTTTTTTTTTTAGGAGGTACCGGGGATTGAACCCAGGAGTTTGTACATGGGAAGCAAGCGCTCACCCACTCGACCTACATGCACTCCCTCCTTGAATTGTCTTTTACCCTTTTACTTATACAGGGGTGGTGGGGTGGTGGGGTGGTCTGCCTACTCTCCTGGCAGTTGGTTGTTAACAGCTGCCTTGGAAGCAAACAAGCTCTGGAAACCCCCAAGAGCCCAGGCTAAGATTGGCCCCATCCAGGCTTCAGAGACCAAGCTCCCACCGCTCCCTCTGGAGTCTGGCCACCTTGGATCCCTGGCTGACGGAGCAGCCAGAGGCAGCCTGAGAATGTAGAAAAGCACTGGTTTTGGCATCGGAAGATCTGGCTTTGAACCCTGGCTCTGTTCATTCTTAGCTGTGTGGGGTAGTGGAAAAAGTAGGCTATGGAGGTCGCCTTGGATTCATTTGGGCTTCAAACTCTTTACCGTTTACTTAGATTGGGGTGCCCCTAATAAGCCCAGGCCATCCCCAGAGTGCCCAGGCTTGGCCCCCTGTCTGCCAGAGGCCGCAGGGAGTCCAGAAGTCCAGCCTAGCCTGTCAAGGCTCCAGTCCCGGCCCCCAGAAGCCTGAAGAGACTGGCCATGCAGGGTCCTGTCACAGTGGGCAGCCCGTGGCAGAGGGCTCTGGGTAAAGGTTATCCTTAGTGAATTATGTCCCAAGTCTGAAATGCTGGGCAAAGCTCCAAGCTCCTGATGTGGTCATGGGTGCTGGGGATAGAGGGTGCTTTAGACTCCGTAAATGGTCTCCTCAGAAGCCACTCACAGTTCCCGCCTCCCTTGACTCTTCTTGTCACCATTCAGTGCATGGTCCGAGGGCCAGCAGCCCTGCCATCACCCACATTGAAGCTGAAGAAGTACTGCTCTCCCACAGATGCAGGAAAGTGAAAACACCGACTTTCCCAGTCCTCAGTGAGGTGTCCTATGGATGGAACTTCCAGGACAGCTTTTTGGAGGGGACAACCATGGCAGGCAGGCCCCTTTGGCTCTTCCCTGAGCTGTGGATCTGAGGTGTCTCTCCTGTGACCATGAGAGTGAGATGCACACTCTAAGGGTGACAGACTAGGAACACAGACAGAGCCTGGACTCTGGACGACAGGCTGGAACAGCAGCACCGGCCCTGGACTGGCTCTCTGGACATCTTACGTGAAGCCCAAGGCAACTGGGTTTTTGCTACCTGCAGCCAGGTGAATGGAATCCTGACTGATCCGGGGGTGCTGTCCTCTGCAGTAACCTTTAAGGGGCAGGCTGGGTCAGAACCGGTTCTGATGTTTGTCTCACGTACACACAGAGCTTCGGCCTCCACCATGGCTTCTGCCAATGGAGCCAATGCTGCTTAGGGGTAGGGAAGCTTCTTCTTCAGCCCTTGCTGGCTTGAGTCCCTGGCTGAAGGAAGCAGTCAGAGGCAGCGGCAGCCTGGCAAGCCAGGCGAGATGCTGGTTTTGCAGCCAGATGACTTGGGTTTGAGTCCTGGCTCTGCTGCTTTCTGCCCCAGGTCAAAATTGGCTCCAGAGCTTAGGGCAGGGTAGACCCCGCAGGTTGGGTCTAGCGGCCCCAGCTGTTGGGGAGGGGAGGGAAGGGAAGGGTCACAGACCACAGAAGTCAGAGGAGTGAGATGGCAACGTGTGTGTCAGAGGCTTCCCTGAGGAGGGTGCCTGATTTGGTGGGGGGGGACAGCACAGCGACCGGGAAAGCTCCAAGCCTCCCCGTGTGACCTCTCCTTCCTTTGGCTGGCGGGAGTTCCGGCTGGACTGTCTGCCCAGCCCCTGCCTCCTGTCTGACTGCATAGTGACCTCGACTCGTCCTCCAAGGCCTGGTATGGCCGCTTCCACCTTGGTGGAGCCTTCCCTCATTCCCTGCGCTGTGCTCACCCCTCTGGAACACGGCACACCCCTGGGGGCCCTTCTCAGGGCCAGCAGTGAGCTCCGGAGGGCAGGACGGGGCCTTCATCCTTGTAGCCTGGGGCCCAGCACAGGACCGGCTTGCAGCAGGCATGCAACAGGGAAAGTCGAGGCTGTGGGCGGTGCGAGACCCACAGTTTTGGGATGGGGGAGGCAGCAAGCTTTGGGTCTGGGTGCAGCCCATGCAGAGGGGCCGGGAAGGGCAGGCTGGAAAGGGAGGTGCCTCAAGCTGTGCTTCCTGATGACTCAGAGGCATGGTCTCACCCAAGGCTGAGCCCCTGAGCAGTCTCAAGCTGTTTTCTTTTCCTTTTGGCACTGACATGCCAGAGCGGGGCTTCCAATGAACACCCATCCTCTTTGTTTGACCTAGAGCTAGAGAGCTTTGCAATGACTTAGCTGAGTGCATAATGCTTCCCACTTCCCAGGAGCTCACCTCCCCTGATTCCAGAGGCATTTTAAGCTTCCTCTTCTGACGCTGACCTTTGGGTCTCTGAGGTGGCACATGGGCTGGAGTTGAGTGAGACTTGGCCTGGACAAAGGAGACCTAGGTTTGTGTCCTGACTGCTGCTGACCAACTGGGTGGCTTTGGGCTGGTCCCTGCCCAGTCTCCCTACTGGGGCTGGATGATCTTCTCGCTCTGACATTCTATCTGCTCCTCGTGATTCCTAAAACTGGCTGCTGGAATGTGGGGCCCTGAGGCCATGTGAGGCTGCCATCACACATGGGGGCCCTTGACACTTGAATTGCCCACGATGATGAAGAGGAAGATGGTATTAACGATACCTGCGTCCACTGAACACAGGCGTTCTGTGACGGCCTTTCATTTCATTGTCACAAAACCCCTGTGAGGAAGGGGCCATTGTGCCATTTTACAGAAGAGGAAAGAGAAGCCGACAGTCTTCTAGATAGTCTGTCCTCATGAGGGACTATTCCATTTGTGGTATGATGAATTGAACACCCCCCCATGTTTTGTTAGGTTGGATGGTCTTATGGTGTCAGGAAGAAAAAAGTTCTGGCTCCTTTAAGAACCAAGGTGGTGAAAGGAGAATGAGCTCAAACAGGCAGGAGAGGCCCTGAGTGAGAGGGATGGCTGTGGCCTGGAGAGGGGGATAGTGTGTGGGGGTGGGAGCGCTGGCATTCTGAGTCACTGGCCTCAGGGTTCCTGCTCCCTACCAAGGGCCAGGAGCCAGCCTTTCAGGTTCCAGTTCTTCTCCCAGCTGCCATCAGTTGCCCTGGGCTCTGCTGAAGGAACCCAGATTCTGAAATCAGCCTTTAGCACTGATTTTGGTTCTAGCTTGTGGGTGAGCTGTAATTATGTCCATTATACCTGTCTTGAGTGATTCACAGATGGCAGGCCTTACATAGGAGCAATGTTCCTCTTAATTTTTTTTTTTATGTTTTTAAATTTGCACTTTCCGGTGACTCACTGGCATGGAGAGCATTGTCTCATTGACTAGAGAAGAAAGTCGGCGGGGGGCAACGACAAAAAAAGGAAAATTTCATCAGGTACATTGAAGACACATATAATTGTCCAAATCATGCCTGGGTGATTCCAGGTCTATGTCCTGTGGGTTCAGAACTACCTCATCTCTGAGCCTCTTGATTCCCCTGACAGAAGCGGGAGGCAGCCCCGTAGCTCCATGAAGGCAGTGAAGTACAATCTGATGCTGGAGAGTTAGTGCTTTGGATCAGAGGCTCTGAGTTCAAATCCATGCCCTGACCATAGTGCTTGCTGTGTGACCCCGAACAATTTTGTTAACTTCTCTGAGCCTCAGTTTTCTCATCTGTGAATTGGGAAAAATGATGCCCACTTTGAAGATTGATGGGAGGATTAAATGAGATTAAATATGTTGAGAACTTGACATATAGAAATGAGAATAACAGCAAATATTTATTAGTGCTTATGATGCTCTGAGCACTTTACATTCAGTATCTAATTTAGTCCTTACAACAACCCTGTGCAGTGAGCACTATTATTATCCTCAGTTTGCAGGTGAGGAAAATGAGGCCCAGAGAGGTTGCAATTTGGCTAGTGTCACACAGCTAGTCAGTGGCAGAGACTGGGGAACTGGAACTCAGATCTGTCCAACTTCAAAGCCTGGGGTAGAAAAGTGCACTTACCTCCTTAGTTTCCCAGATCTGCTGTGACAAATACCATACAACGGGTTGGCTTAAACAACATGAATTTATTGTCTTATGGTTTGGAGGCTGGAAGTCAAACATCAAGGTACTGGCAGGGCTTGCTCTCTCCCTGAAGCTGGTAGCGGTCCTGCGATGGCTGTCCTCCATCAAGTGGCAATGTTCTTGGTCTCCTCCTGTGTCTTCCTCTGACTTCTCTTTTTTTTTAAACATTTATTTTATTTATTTATTTCTCCTCACCCCCTTGTTGTTTTTCACTTGCTATGCCTGTTTGTCTTCCTTGTTTCTTTAGGAGGCACCAGGAGCCAAACCTGGGACATCTGAAGAGGGAGAGAGCCACCTCTACTCCCTGCTTTGTTGTATCTCTCATTATGTTTTTCCTCCCCGTGTCTCTTGTTATGTCATCTTGTTGCAAGAGCTCGCCGCACCTGCCTGTCGTGTCAGCTTGCTGTCTTCTTTAGGAGGCACCAGGAT
The DNA here is from genome assembly GCA_026826555.1 of Tolypeutes matacus. Lineage (NCBI taxonomy): Eukaryota > Metazoa > Chordata > Mammalia > Cingulata > Chlamyphoridae > Tolypeutes > Tolypeutes matacus. The sequence goes on from JAKSZT010054055.1 coordinate 21,353,870, forward strand.
CTGAACCAGAGACCTCCCATGTGGTAGGCGGGAGCCCAGTCGCCTGAGCCACATCCACTTCCCTCTGGCTTCTCTTTATGAAGCCTCCAGTAATGCAGATTAAGACCCACCTGGTTCAATGTGGCCACACCTTAACTAACATCTTCAAAATGTCCTATGTACAAGTTGGTTCACAGCCACAGGAATGCAGATTAAAATTAAGTACATGTCTTTTGTGGGATACATGATTCAATCTCCAACCCCAACTCTATTCCCATAGCAATTGGCTGTGTCCTTCCTGGCCTTAACGTGAACCTGCCTGCACCTGAGCCCACCAATTTCTCTAATTGTTTAATGGCCCCACCAACCTCTCAGGCCCTCTCATCAGAAACTCAGTGTCATCTTTGGCCCCTCCATTCACCTAACCACAGCCTTCCTTGGCAACACTGCAGGCACCATCCAAGCAGCTGTGAAGACCCCAATCTACACCTACAGATCTGTTACCTCCTCTCCTTCATCCTGGCCACCCCTAAGTTCTCGCCACCTCCCCTCTAGCTGATTTCCACCCCAATTGGTCTCTTTGCTGCCTGCTTCAGGCATGTCATTCCCTGCCTTAAACCATCATTGGCTCCCCATGCCTGTCACACTTAGCGCCAACTCCATAGCTGGCACTACCTTCCTCTGCCATCTTGGGCAAGTCCTTCCACCTCTCTGGGTCCCAATTTCCTTGGTTGTGAAATGAGAAGCTACCAGTGTAATCCCCCTTTTATACTGCCTCTGTCATATGAAAAAACAGACCAAAGTTAAGCGCTGCAGCCCGAGGAGAAGGGGCCTGGGTCTTGGCTATGCCGGCCCTCCTCCTGTGTCCTGAGCTCCTTGGAGCACTGGGAAAACTAGACTGGACAACCCTTGAAGCCTTTCTGGGGCTGCCTGCCTTTATCCTGAGACCTTCCCTGAAGTGTCCTGAATCATGAGTGGGTGCTGGGTCCCTGGCCCCTGCTGGCTGGGCTGCCGGAGAGGCTGCTGGCTCAGGAACTCCCTCACCTCACTCCCACCCCCTTTGAGGCTGTGTTGGAAGGAAGGACAGCAGGGGCTGCGAGTCCTCTGGGAAAGCCCCAGGTGTCAGCAGGTCAGCCAACAGCCTGTCCAAGCCCCGGCCTCTTAGTTGTCCCATCAGAGCCGGGACCGTCCACTCTCAGGGACTGCCACCTGCTTCTTCCTCCTCCTGCCAAAATAGATGCGCTTGAGCTTGGACTTGAACTTCACGTGGACTCTGGGGAGGGAGTTGTTTCCCCTCTGGCTCCTCCAGAGCCTTTGGCCACTTCCTGTTGACCTCTGGCCCATGGGCTTTAAGGGGGGCTCCCTTCCCACACTTTCATGAGGAAATCCGGAATGTCTGCTCCCAGAAGTGCAGCCAGGTGCTGCGGGCTCTCGACCTCATCCTAGAAGGGGAAAGGGGCGAGCCCTAGGTGAAGCCAGGAGCTCCAGGACAAGCCGCTGAGCCTTCCGAAAAGCGAGTTCTACTGGGAGGCCCACAGCAAGGCGAGAAGTCTGAGGGGCGGGAGCCTGGTGAAAGATGTGGTTGCTTCTGGCTCATAGGGGTTGGCTTGTCCGGCAGACAAGAAATGCCACGTGAGGCGCCAAGGCAACCCTACACGGAGAACAGAGGGGCCTGGGCATTCGGTCCCGCCCAGCAAGCATCACTGTGCCTGACGCTGCTGCAGACGCTGGGGATAAAGGCAATAACCTCTCCGTCCTCAAGGAGGTCACCATCCTAGTTGTGGAAACAGATACAATATCCTGTGATTTGTGGTGTATTGAGGAATGTCACCTCGTGGGAGTCTAAACAGGAAATGTTTTTATTTTTTCACATTGTTTTCCATTATGCTATGTTGAGTTCCCCCTTTCCTGTCCTTTGACACATGTTGGGTGGATTCCATACCTTACTGGTTCTTTCAGGGGTGGTGGTGGTTTATGGTGGCTGGGAAGACCAGGTCTGCTCTTCCAGGTCTGGAGGTGGCAGGTTCTTAGCCCCTTTTATTTTTAGCTTTATTCTGGGACAGTTAAATCCTTCACGTGACTGATGATCCGAGCAAGCCTGGGGGCCTGTGGGAGAAAAGTGGACCATCTCTCCCCACTCATATTCCCTCAGGGGACAGGGCTTGGTTTCCATGATGTTCTTCCCTTCTAGAAGTTTCCTGAAAGCTCTGGGCGCCTGCTTCAGGGTCATTGAAGACTCTGTCCTCATTGCCCACCAGGGCCTCGAACATTGATGGTAGGTGAATGAATGAACTGATGCCCATTGAGGAATTTTGTTCTTTTTCTCAAGAGCCCACATGTGTGCCTTACTTGGTGGGTGTCTTGGGATTCTAGAAGAGTTGGGATCCTTTGGAAAATTTTCTAGAAATTGGGATGGCCCAGCCTGATCCAGCAGCTGGAAGCTGTGAGCTGGATTCTGCTCAGCCATCCCGGGGGCTTGTTCCTGGTCAGTCCCCTGCCTCATCTTCTTCCTGCTGGAGCTGGAGCCCCATTCCCAGTGTCTGCCTCCTTCTCCATGACAGTCCTTCACAGCCCTCCCTCTGCACTCCCCAATCCATGCAGCTCCATTCCCCTACCTCCAAGGTTATGCTTGTGGGACTGTGTCCTTTCTGATGACTTTCCAATCGCTAGTCTATTTATAACAATGACTCACCCACCACCTAAACTTCTACAGGAAGAGTTTGGCTTCGGAACCAACTCCCCTGGAATGTAAAACAATTTGTGCTTGTAAATTATCACCATTTCATTTCCATAAGTTTGCTCATTCTTGGCCTCCTCTTGACCCTGTTGCCAGATCGCTCAGTGAAATCTCCTCACCCCAGTGCCACCATCCTCCCTTGTTTATCAAGAATCTTACTGATCCCATGACCTGCCCAGCTGAGCAAGTTCCTCCTCATCATTAACCTTGAGACCGAGACTTCCTTGCTCCGCAGATGGGAAGATCTCTGCTGGACGGTTTCCCTTTGTTTTCATATTGTTTGCTTCTGAATCAGCTCAAGTTGGGCAGGGGACAGGGAGTGGATGGATCTGGAAGAGAGCCCTGAGCCCCCACCCAAGTCTTTTCTAACCTGCCCTCTTGGGACTCAAACTGTCTCCCTGCAGTATTTCAGAGCAGCCTTTCCTCATCTCATCCAGCAGGAAGAAATGTGGGGTCTACAGTAGGATCTACTCCCTCCTTATGGCAGCTGGGCTTGAGGGACCCAACGATGTGCAAGACGCCTGCAGTCCAGCTGGGGAGATGAGATGGCTCCCTTACCCCACCATCTCCCTCCGCTGTCTGCCAACAACCTTGTTGCCTACTTCATAGAGAACATATGGTACAGGGTCTCAGAGGGGCCCCTTGGCCTCCTCTCCACATTCCCACCCATAAGCTTTCTATACCTCCCATACCTTCTGGCCTCCACCCATTTCATCTTAATGATAGGGGTGTCCCTTCTCTTTTCTATCCCATAGCCCACACTCTGGAATCCTCCCACCAACCTCAACAATGTTTCATTGATTATTGCCCCTCAGTCCAGAATTCAGCCTCTTGCTCTCTCTTCCTTGTCTGTCTCTCCACATATTCAAGCCTTATTTAACCCAAATTCTCTGTACTTCCTCACCCACCCCCTACATCACCTGGAGCTAACCCATGTCTACATCACTCCTCTAGCTAACTGCAGGCAGACTTTACCCTTTCCTACCTCATCCTCCTTTAACTGTTCTCTTCTCCTAATTGACACCTCCAGGACAATCCTTTTAGTCCCAAGCTTCTTTGGCATTTTTGTAGCTTTTCAACTCCTTGAGCCCTGTCCTCCCTGTTCTCTAAAATGCCACCCTTTCCTGGTTCTGAAACATTCCTAGACCCCATTCCCTTCTGTATCTTTCAGGCTTCTCCCTCACTCATGGTGTCTTACAGTTCTGGAGGCTAGAAGTTCAAATCAAGGCGTCTGCAGGGCCAGGCTTTCTCCGTGGTCTGTAGGGTTCTGGCTTGCCAGAAATCCATGATGTTCCTGGGCTCTCTGCCTCCTGCACATGGCTGCCTCTCTCTGTCTCCCTCCTATTGACTATGTCCAAATTTCCTCTGTGTATAAGGACACCAGTCATATTGGAATAGGACCCACCCTAATCCAGTATGGCCTTATCTTAACTAATAGCATTTCCAAAGATCCTATATCTGAATAGAATCATAGTCATGGGACCAGAGGTTAAGACCTGAACATATCTTTTTTGAAGACACAATATAATCCACCTCCTCTGGCCCCAACTTCTACCTACTAGACTATAGTCTGGGTCCAAATTCCTTTTTTTATGTTCCCCTCCAGAAATTCCTTTTGCTTTAGAGCACTTTGCTAAATTAGTAGTTATATTTAACAATTTATCAACTCTAATAATTTATCTTTAGACTCCTTTGGGATTTTTAAAAATGTTTAAAATTATATAGTTAGCATATAATACATCTTGTTTACAATTTTCCTATCTTTATACCCTTTATTTCTTTTTCATTTCTTCCTTTATTGGTTATGCCTTCCACTCTCATGTTGAATAGGCATATTCATAGTGGGCATCTTTGTATTGCCCTGATCCTAAAGAGAAATCTTTCAGCATTTCACCATTATGTATATGACCTCTAAGGTGTTTGCGCATATCATTTACAGATTAATCTATTCCTTTTCTGCTAAGGTTCTTTTAAAAAATATATGATTGGATATTGAATATTATTGAGCTCTTTTTCTACATTTTGAATGATCATATATATATTTTTCTTTTTTATTCTGTTAGTGAGGTGAATTACATTGAATGATTTTTTAAAATTAAACCAATCTTTCATTCCTGGGATCAACTTTGGTCATGGTATATTGACTTTTTCAGGCATTCAAGTTGCTAATATTTTGTTTAAAATTTTTGCATCTCTAGTTGTAAGCGAGAATGGCCTCAAAATTCCTTTTCTTGCACTGTTACAGATTATGCTAGCCTCATGGGATTTGTTGAGGGTGTTTCCTCTTTTCCTATTCTCTGGAAGATGGGAATTATCTGTCCCTTGAATGTTTGGTTGATTTACCTTGAATTTGTGGAAAGGATGATTCAATCTCTTTTATGAATATAGGACAGTCCATTTTCTCCCTTTTAAATTAATCTTGGTATATCATATTTTTCTTGGATTTTTGTCCATTTAGTCTAAGTTTTAAAACTTACAGGCCTAAGGTTGTTCTTACTATCTTCTGTTATCTGCTTTACCCATGTAATCTCTAAAGTGATGCCCCTATTTTCATTTCTATTATACTTTGCCTATGCCATCTCTTTATTTCTCGACTAATCTATACACAGAGTAAATATCTATTGAAATGAAAACAGGTCACTGTCCCTTTTATGATGGAATCGGTTTAATGTCACTGACCTTCCACCAAATGGCTTGGCTGATCCCTTTGGGAAAGAGTGCTATGGTCAGGGCTCAGTGTTAGTCTTTGTGGCTGGCAGGTGGGACACTCAGCAGGGGCTATAGCCAGATCAAGCTTGGAGAGTGGGAGCCCTGTTGCTGAGCCCGTGCATAACCTCCATCCCTTCTACCATGGCCATTTTGTTGAACAAGTATACCTTGAATAAGGACAGGAGTGGCTGGGGAAGAAAGCTGGTTGACGTGCATGGAATGGATCTTCTCCACCTGATTGTTGGAACCCTTTTCTCCTGAGAAACCTCACACAAATACGCTCATTTGGACGGCTCTATCCTTGCATCTTTTATTGCTTTGTCGCCAATTTTCCAAAAAAGAATAACTTTCAAAGTCTCTTCCACCTGGCCAAACAGTTTCTGTCTAGGAGTCAGTGTAATATCCATACCTCTATTTTGGGGGTGAGGGAAAGAGTCTGAGGGAAGCTACTGATTGGGGGAGAGTCCATGAAGCTACCATGTCTTACCATTATGATTGTGTGGTGAGAGTTTATGAAAAGGTTGTGAACTTTTTGAACTGCATCTACACAACCTCAAAATAATAGCTTGTGGAGAAATTGAGAAACCATGTCTGACTGCTGCAACCTTCTGGAAAAAAAAAAAAAAGACTATTACTTCACCTTATTTCACTTTCACCTTCCAATCTTGTTCAAGTTTCTCTTATTGACAGTCTCTAACCTGGAGCCATACTGGGAAAAGTAATTCTCTGACTTAAAAGGAGGTGATGTCAAGTTGACAATAGACCATGCAGCACAATGGAATATGGTTATGCGGTTTGCAGTCATTTCCATGTATAGATAAATAATGGCTAGCCATCTCAGTTTGGGAATGACTTCCAGAGATAATACTTCTGTTCACTGTGTCAGTTCACCTGGGATTGTGGCTTTAAGCAGGTGTCAGAGGTTGTACTATGATAACATGTCTTGCTATGTCCATCACTGGAGATGTGTGGTTATTGAAGGAGAAATAAGGTTTTCTGGAGTTTGTAATGTTTGTGGTTATTGTCAGATTTTTAAACTTTACCATTTGTTTTGTTTTCTTATTTTAAATGAAAATTCTGTACCTAATTTTATATTTATAATTTTGTATTCTTTTTCCTAAAGAGGTCCTACCAAATTATATAAGCTTCAGAACTTACAAAATTGTATTTGCCCTGTTTCTATAGTATTTTGGTTATTATTAATTTTATAAGTTTTATAATTTCTCTTATAATTTTTCTTAGATTGTTTAGAAATATATTGAATATATATATATATATTTTCTAGTTATCTTTTGGTTATTGGTTTCTAACCTAATTTCATGGGTAAGAGATGTGCTCTGTTATACCAATCTTTGAACCTAGTTGAAGGTGACTTTATGGCCTAGCATGTCATCAGTTTTCATAAATATTCCATATATGATTGAAAATAATGTATAATTTCTACATGTAATTTAAATCTACCTTGTTAATTGTGCTTTTCAAATCTCTATATCTATGTGATTTATTAGTTACTGAGAGAGTTGTGTTAAAAACTCCCATCAAGGTGATGGATTTTGCCATTTCTCCATAGATCTGTAATTTTTAAAGGTTATTTTACTTACACCCCTCCCCCTACCCAGATGGTTCCCTCCTCTGTTTGCTTGTTGTTTTTGTTCCTTGTCTGCTTGTTTTTTTGTTTATTTGTTTGTTTTTTGCCCATTATCTAATTGTCTGTTTGTTTTTTCTTTAGGAGGCACCTGGAACGGGAACCTGAGACTTCCCACATGGAAGGCGTGCACCCAACTGCTTGAGCCACATCTGCTCCCCAGATCTGTAAATTTTTGCTTTATACATTTTGAGCCTAGGCATTAGGAATATGCAAATCTAAAAATGCTTTATATGACTTGTGAATAAACCTGTCATCATTATAGAGCAGGAGTCTTAACTTTTTGTTCCACTGATCCCTTTGCCAGTCAGATGAAATGAATACTACTGTAATTTATTCATTGCATACATTCATAAGTGAAGGAAATAGATTTCAGTTAGAGGTCAGAGAAAATAAAGATAAGTTTAATTTTTTTCAGTTCAAGCTCACGGACCCCCTGAAATCTTGGTTAAGAACCCCTGTTATAGAGTGATCCTTTTACCTTTAGTAAGGCTTTTTTTAGCATTAACATCAGACTCTTGTCTGATACTAATAGAGCCGGAAACATTTTTTTTAAAATTCGTGTTTGTGTGGTAGTACCTTTTTCATAATTGAGTTTCAGTCTTTCTGAATCTTTGTTTTCAGTTGTGTCTTTTGTAAATGAGCTTGGAGTTGGTGCTGCATGTGCAGGTGTCTATGTATATATGTCTGTGGGAAGAATGTATAGATGCATGATGTGTATGTGGGTGGGTGTCAATCCATTCTAACAATCTTTGTCCTAGCTGGACAGTTTAGTCTACTTACACTTTTTATGCAAACCCCTATTTTTTATTTCTTTCTTCTAGTATCTGTTTGTTCCATTTTTCTCTTTCTTTGCCACCCCCGATCTTTCTTGCCTTTTTTTTTTAACATACTAGAGGCTGGGGATTGAACCTGGGACCTTGTATGTGGGAAGCCAGTGCTCAACCACTGAGTCACATCAGCTTCCCTGTGTTTTTCATTTGTTTTGCTTGTTGTTTGTTTTTGTTTTTTTCAGGAGGCACAGAGAACCAAATCCAGGACCTCCCATGTGGGAGGCAGGAGCTCAACTGCTTGAGCCATATCTGCTCCCTCTTGCCTTTTTTTTTTTTTTTTTTTTTAACTGATTGGGTTTTTTTTTTAAATTCCATCTCCTCTCCACTTGTTTGAAGCCACACACTCGGTCTATTTTTAGTAGTTTTCCTATTTAGTTTTTTAAAGAGATTTATTTATTTACTCTATTCGCCCCCCGCCCCCCAGTTGTTTTGTTCTCATTGTCTGCAGTTCTTCTGTGTCTGCTTGTCTTGTTTTTAGGGGGCACCAGGAAACAACCCTGGGACCTTCCAGAGTGGAGAGACGCTGCTCAGTCTCTTGTCCCACCTCAGCCCTCTGATCTGCTGTGTCTCTCATTGTCTCTCTTCTGTGTCTCTTTTTGTTGCGACAGCTCTCCGCGTAGGCCAGTTTTGCTTTTCACCAGGAGGCCCCGGGAATCGAACCCTGGACCTCCTATATGGTAGATGGGTGCCCAATCACTTGAGCCACATCCGCTTCCCTAGTTTTTTCTATTTAAATATGTATACTCTAACAAAGCCTAAAATTAATTAATACATTTACTCTCTTTCTGAACAATATAAGGACTTTAGAATGTTTAGTTCTGATTTATATCCCCCTCAATTTATATGCTATTGTTGTCTAGTATTTTATTTTTAGCCTGCTTTCTCCCTACAAATTAGACTTTAGTAATATTGCTTTGGAAATTCAATATTTGCTTAGATTTTTTACCCACACGTTTACAACTTTTTGCAACTCAGACCTGCCATTTGTGACCAATTTTCTTTTACTTGAAATATGTTCTTTAGAGTTTCCCCTGATGAGGATTTTTGGTGATAATTCAGTTTTGTTCGTTTAAAAGTGTTTTTATTGGGGGTGGAGGGGTAGTTGTAGAAAAATTTTAAAAACTTTCATTTAGCCTTCATTTTTGAAAAATTGCTTTGCTGGCTAGAGAATTCTAGGGCAATCTCTCAGCACATTGAAAATATTATTCCATTGTTTTCTGGCTTTCACGGTTATTGTGAAGTCATTACCAGATTAATTGCAATTTATTTGTCTTTTCTCTCTGATTTTAAGATCTTCTACCTTTCTTTGGTTTTCTGAAGTTTCACTTGATGAGGATAATGGTAGATTTCTTTCAATATATCCTGTCTGTGATTTCATGGAATTTCTGCATCTCAAATTTGAGGCCTTTCAAAGATTCTGGAAAATTCTTAGTTATTTTTTCTTTGAATATTGCCTCTTCTGCATTTTCACTTTCTCCTTCTAGAATTTGGAATATGTTTGACCTCACTTTATCCTTCATGCTTCTTAGCCTCTTTTTTTTTTTTTTTTTCATTTTCTAACTTTTCGTCACTGTGGATTACATTCTGAATAGTTTGTTTGGATCTATCTTGTAGTTCACTAAATTCTCTCTTCATTTGTGTCTAATATGCTACTTAATCCTTCTGTTTAGTTTTTTGTTTGTTTGTTTCATTTTTTTGAGGTACCGGGGGCCAGGGATTGAACCCAGTACCTTGTATGTGGGAAGCCAGTGCTCAAACACTGAGCCACTTTGGCTTCCCTGAGTTGTTGTTTTTTTTTTTTTCATTTGTTTTGCTTGTTGTTTATTTTTGTTTTTCAAGAGGCACTGGGAACTGAACCAGGCCTCCCATGTAGGAGGTGGGAACTCAACCACTCGAGCTGCATCTGCTCCCCTGTTGAGTTTTTAATTTCAGATTAATATATATTTTGTCATTTCTAGAAGTTCTATTTTTTTTTTTTTAAGATTTAGTTAGTTGTCCCTGCCTTCCCCCCCAACATTGTTTTTGTGCTCACTGTCTGCTCTCTGTCCATTTGCTGTGTGTTCTTCTGTGTCTGCTTGTCTTCTCTTTAGGCAGCACCGGGAATCAATCCTGGGACCTTCCGGAGTGGGAGAGAGGCGCTCAATCTCTTGCGCCATCTCAGCTCCCTGGTCTGCTGTGTCTCTTATTGTCTCTCCTCTTTGTCTCTTTTTGTTGCATCATCTTGCTGTGCCATCTCTCCACTCAGGCCAATACTCCGTGTGAGCCAGCTTGCCTTCACCAGGAGGACCTGGGAATCAAACCTTGGGCCTCCTATATGGTAGACAGGAACCCAATCGCTTGAGCCACATCTGCTTCCCTCTATTATTTCTTTATCACATCTGTTGGTTCATTGTGTTAGTCCCTTCTTAAATTCCTAAACTTCTCTTTTTTTAAACATATTAAAGGTAGTTATTTTATATTTTATGACTGGTAATCTAATTTAGGAAGACTTTGAGGGTCTCTTTCTACTTCAATTTTTTTCATAAAAAGTGTTACTGGAATGTGAATATTCTTGCTGTCCTGATTTTGTGATAATCAGGGTAGGTTAAACATTCACTCTATTAGAAACCATGCATGTGTCTCCAGACCTAGTTTTTCTCCCTAGGTCTGGTTTTTAGAATGCTGGTGATAAACTAAGCCTGATTTATTATATGACCATCCTGTATGGGAAAACACTGTATCTCTAGGGATCTTTGGTGACATTAAGAGATATAGCAGGGGGATGGATGTGGCTCAAATGGTTTGGTCTCCGTCTCCCATATGGAGGGACCTGGGTTCAACCTCTGGCTCCTGGTAAAAATAAAAAAAAGAAAGATATAGAAGGCACGTGGGCCTCCAGCCCCCGTGCGCAGGTGAGCCCCCTAAGCCCTGTGCACGGGTGCGCCACCAGGCCCTGTGAATGGGTGAGCCGTCAGGCTCCGTGTGCAGGTACGCCACCAGGCCCTGCGACCAGGTGAGCCCCCCAGGCCCCGTGCGCAGGTGCACTGCCAGGCCCCGTGAGCGGGTGAGCCCCCCAGGCCCCCTGCGTGGGTGCACCGTCAGACCCCGAGAGCCATGCAGCAAGATGATGACATAACAGGAGTTAGTGAAACAAGGGAGAGCCAAGACCAGATGCACCGAAAAACAGGAACTAAGGTGGTGCAGGCCATAGGATGCCTCTCTCCCACATCAGACATCCTGAGGATCAAATCCCAGTGAAGACAGGAGGAGAAGGATGAGAAGAGAGGGCAGGAAATGGACACAAAGACTTGCCCAGTGAATGGACACAGAAACAGCAAAAAACGGGGGTGTGTGGGGGGTAAAAATGGATAAAAGTAAGTAAATAAATAAATCCTTTAAAAAATGTATAGGGGAATAAGATATGGACTATAGTTAGTAGTAATACTTTGACAATGCTATTTCATAATTTGCAAACAGCTGTTTCACAACAATGCAAAGTATTTGTGTGGGGGGTTGATGTGTGGGAGCCCTGTATGATGCTATGCATGTTTGTTTTGTAAGTTCACAATGTTTACTGAACACTTATAGTTTATGTATGTTCATGTATGAACGATATACTTCAATAAATTGTTTAAAAAAGAAAGTGTTACTGGGGCCACGGATGTAGCTCAGCAGTTGAGCGCCTGCTTCCCATTACAAGATCCTGGGTTCAATCCCTAGTACCTCCTAAAAAGGAAAAAAAAAGTTCTTCTGCTTGTTCTCAACCAAGGTGTCTGTTTCCCTTGTATGTTTTATGCTGTTTAACAGAAAGCTGCTCATTTTTCTTGAAACTTTTATCTGTAAAAAAATTTTAAGGTCTTGGTTGATGGTAAAGTCTCCTAGAAAGTATCTAAGCTCTAAAGAGCTTATATTTTCTGTGTGAGAAGTGAGAGAGCACAAATTCAATCTATAAACCAGTATGAAGATTGCTGATAGTTACAGATTTTCAGGAGAGATTCTCAGAACCAAGGCCTCTGTGAATTCTTTCTATGGCAGAGTTTACTTCTCATTCACCTTTATGTTAAGAGCAAAGCTTTTGGGGGCCCAGTTCTTTTGTGAAAGTGTCTTATTAGATTCCTTACCTTGAGTGCCCTAGGCTTTATCTCTGGTCCCCTATAACCTGAAAGGTTCTGAAAGAGGAAGCACAAGTTTTCTAGGCTTTGGCCAAAACTTTCAGGGTGGGAGCTGACTTCAGTGCTTGTTAATTAATTTAAACACTCAACAAATATTTATCAAGTGTCTACTATGTGCTAGATACACTGTTGGGTGCTTGAGATGCTTCAGTATACAAAATAGGCAAATGTTACTGCCTGCATAGAGCTTACATTCTAGTGGGGCATAATAAATAAGGAAACAATATAATATAGCAGCAATTCTCAAACTTTTATGCCCTGAAAATTACTGAGGCCGCCAAAGAGCTTTTGGTTATGTGGGTTGTAATCTATCAATATTTACTGTATTAGAAATTTTAAAATACTTTTATTAACTCATTAAAAGCCATTAAGAATAATTCATTAAAATTAAAAAGCCACTACACATTAATATAAATAATATATTTTATAAAAATGAATTAAATTCGCCACCCCCTACCCCCCCCCAAATGAGGAAGCTGCCATTGTTTTACATTTTTGCAAATATCTTAATAGAAGGCAGCTGGAGTCTCATATCTGCTTCTGAATTCACTCTGTTGCCATATATTCTTTTGGTTGAAGTATAAGAAGAAAATCCAACTTCACACAGATGTGTAATTAGAAAAGGGTGGAGTATTTTAACAGCTTTTTCAAATAATTGTGGATATTCTCCTTTGATAATATACCAAGCTTGATGGTAGCTAATTTCTTAAAGATAAGTTGAGATGTGGAATCTGAAACTATATCAATGAACTTTTTGTACTCTGTTACCTTAAATCTATTGATCTAGCTTGCATTTTGAATGGCTCTTTTACCCAGAAGTGATTTTGTAACATCAGGCACTGGTTATTTGGAAAATACTGGCTCATGAGTTACACAAATCTTCCAATGTTCTTACATTTTATTATGAAATATCAAAATTTTTCTTTCATTAATATCACCACAGTTCTCATCAGGAAAGTCTTTTAGAATTGGGAGGCTATCAAGCTTTGGTGGCCAAAACAAGTTTTACAAAATTCTAATTTTCCCTTGAAGTCTCAAATTCTATCATTGGCAACAAATACTGTCCATTGTTTCAGTTGAAGTGACAGTCTAATTTTATTTTATAATTATTTTGAGAAAATGTCTGCCAAATATCCAAATCTGAATAACCGTAATTGTCTGTCTTTCTTTCTTTCAAATAAAAATAATGTTCCATGAAAAAAGTGGCTAGTTTAGCTCACAATTCAAAAATCACACAAGTGTTTTTCCTCAAGACAACCGTTGTACTTTGGAAGGCAGCAAAAGTGCTTTATACTTATTTCTCATCTTATTACACAGACTATTAAGATATGTTGTAAAGGGCTAAGTTTTAATAAAATTGATCATTTTTGCTGCTTCACTAAGGACATGCAAATGAAATGGTGGTTTTATTTCCACCAGTGCCTGATAGGGAAGAGCACAATGACTACTTGTGCAATTTGGTGCCACTGCCTGGATTTACCAGCAATTTTGCCCATCGTTGCTTTTTTTTTTTTTTTTTAAAGATTTTATTTATTTATTCATTTATCCCCTCCTTGCTGCTTGTGCTCGCTGGGTCAGCTAACCACGCCATGCGGGCGGGCTTTGCCTTCACCAGGAGGCCCCAGGAACCGAACCCAGGGCCTCCCATATGGTAAACGGGAGCCTTACTGATTGAGCCACAGCCGCTTCCCCCCATCGTTGCTTTTGCACCATCAGTGCAAATGTCAGCACAGTGGATTTAGGATAAACCATGAGACTTATAAACAGTTATTCACTATTATGAAGATTTCATCACCACTTGCATTTGTTGCAAAACAAGATATTTTTGATGACCTTTTGGTGTTGATACCAGAGAATACAAACAAAACAGCAAATTCAGCCATGTCTGTAGATTTGTCCAGTTGTAAGGCAAACGTATAATTCTTTCAATGAGGTATTAACTCAGTACTCACATTTTCACCTTAATGTTTAATTTGACAGCTATTATATGTATTGTTGGAAATTGGCAGTGACATGATTTCTTTTATGGACTTTTCATCCAGCAGACTTTCTGCAATGTCAACTGCATATAAGACTTTATTAGTCTTTCAACTCTTGTGTACTCTTCTCCAGTCAACACAATACAATAACTAACCCTATAAGATGTTTCAGTGTTTCTTTTTAGTCATTTCTAGTTTGAAAATCTGTAACAAACAATTTTTTGGCTTTTACAAAAGCTTGACACATCTGTGTTTAAAATAATCCATTTCTTTTTCTTCAACCTTTTAATAATTAGTCTCAAAATGACACTGCAACTTACATAACAATGTAATATTATTCACAAAGTTCTTTTGCCTAAGAAACAATAAAATACATTCACACAGCTACCTTTCTGTTCACCAGTTCTCTCTCCAGCTGCGTTTAATCTGGTATTTACCGCAGCCATTGGATTTTTTATTTCAGTGACTTTCTATATAGTTCATTTGGATTCCTAAATAGACCTGTTCTTTTAAGTGGTATCTTTCTTTTTCTTCTATGTTGCTAATTTTTAAAGACATACTTATTTTGTAGTCTATATGTTTGTTCTCATGGTTGAAATCTTGGGAGGGGATTCAAATCCTATTACTCCCTTTGTCCCACCCTTGTTCATTCATTTTATAATTTTGGACAATGAGCTCATCTACTCTGTCTGTGGGAATCGCGTGCAGCCCTGGGTGAGAGTGTGCCCAGCCGAGCAGTTTTGCGCTTGTTACTATCAGAAATCTCAGGGTTCTCACTGGCCTGAGACTAATAATTATGCTACTTTACCAGCTTGGGAGTTTCTGGGCCACAGGGGGAGGGGAAGCAAAATTTCCCACCCCACACTAGGTGAAGACCCATGGTTAAAGCTCCAGGCAAAGATGCTTTCCCCCCACTTAGAGCCTAGACAGAAGAGAAAAGCTTCCCTGTAATCGCTCTGCTCCACTCAACCCTCCCCCATGCAGCTGTAGCCTTAACAGATATTTAGTCCTCTCTCAATTTTTGGCTCCTGGGGATTTCTTCACCTACTTGAGAACTGAGCTCTACTTTTAAAAGGTCTATTATATTTTATCCAACATTTCTGCAGGTTTATTAGTGGGAGGGTTTTCAGGTTATCTAGTGCCTCTTATTTCTAAAACTATAAACCTTACTGTTTGTTTTTGTTAATTGTGTACCTTTTGCCGATCATGGTGCCTGAAAAAAAAACCAAACAGATATTAAATAAATGTTCCCGTCTTTTGTTCCTTCTTGATTTCTCCTGATAACTGAGTTCCTTGAGCCTTGAGGTCTTCCCTTAGTGCCCAGCACAGGGCCTGGCACACAGCAGGAAATGTTTGTGGAATGAATTGGGAGAATAAATTTTACAGATGAGGAATCTGAGACCAGGGCAGTGAAGTGACCTAAGCTTCTCCAAGCTCAGTGCTGGTAAAGGTGATTTCTAGCGGGTACCGTTCATTCACTTATGCCTGTTCCTATAGTCATCTGAAAACCGTTTTTTAACTCCAGCTTTCTGGATCTTATTTTATTGGAGAGTATGGTCCTGTCCTCCTGTCCCCTTCTCCAAGGTCAAAACATTTACCCAGGTAAATACCTGAGACCAACATCTCACACCCAAGAGCTGAAAGTCTGAAGATCCCAGAAGGCTTCCTGGTGGTGGTGGTTAAGATTGTAGGGAGAGGGAGAGAGGAGGCTGGACAGAAGGAGTGGCCAGCAAGGAAAACAGAAATGCCCATGTGTTCCCAAATCTTCTCAGCTGTGGCTTATAGTGCCATTGTTGGCTTGCATTCCCACTCTTCTTTTTTATTTTTTTTTGGTTACGTTTGAACTCTTGGTACCAGGCTAGTGGCTTTAGCTAAAAATGACTTGCTTGATTTAGTCCCCTTAGTGTCAAAGAATAACAAACTCTGTGCTAATTTGAGCCCTTCCAGGCTGTCTGGGAGCTGTACTCACATCGGGCAGTGTGGGGGTGGCAGTGGAGAGAGCCCTGATCTGGGAGGCAGAAGCCCTCAGCTCTGGCCCAGCACTGCCCCATGTGACCTTGGGCAACTCATTTGCCCTGTCTGGACTCAGTTTCGCCACTTGGAACTTTAGCAGATGATCACTAAGGACCTCTCCAGCTGTGACATCAGGTGGTTCTAAAATCAAATAAGATGCTAAAAAGAGCATAGGAATGCACGTCTGACAGACCTGGAGCAGTTACTGTCTGCTGCTAAGGTCTCAACTACAGATGCAAGAAAAAGAAGGTCCTCGCACTTTCTGTCTGGTTGGGGCAGCCAAGATTGAATGGGGGAACACAGAAAATTCTAAAAAAAAAAAAAAAAAAGAGGAAATAATCTTTGCAACTCAGAAATAAACTTGTAAACAGAAAAGAAAAATAAAAAGAGCATATGGGTGGTATGCTGGTCTATGCTTTAGCACATGTACCCTCTACCCAGGCCTGATAATGCAGGGGGAGGGGGAGAGTGAGGAAGGAGGTAAACATCGGGGCACAGCAGAGGAGTTAATATTATTATAAGGAGTTTAGAAACTAGGGTCCTATCCCCTAGCATTTATTTGACATCTTGGGGAGAACTCAAATAAAACTGGAGTTCTATCGTAAGGACAAACTGGAGACATGAATTGATAGCAATCTCCCAAATAAGAGAAATAGCTGAGTAAGTCTGTTCATTTCACAGAATATTATGTAGCCATTACAAATGACATTTTCAAAGGTTTTCTAATAACACAGCAAACTGCTTATGCTGTCATGGTAAGTGAAAAAAGCAGGATACAAATTTGTAGATATAGAATAATAGGTGAAAAATAAGGTAGAGCTGGAGCAATAGGTGATTTTCCCCTCTTTGGGGTGGCAGCTTTGTTCGGCTCACTGCGTTTTCTATATTTCCTATTCTAAGAATGTGTGACAGTTAGGCTAATGTGTCAACTCGGCCAGGTAATTGTGTCCAGGTGTTTGGTCCAGCAAGCACTGGGCTAATCTAATTGTAATACAAGAGCATTTATGGACTTCGATCACCAGTGAGTTTACTCCGTGGATGGCTGATTACATCTGCATCAATCAGGGAGATTGCATCATCAATGGGTGACGCTTTTATCCAATCAGTTGAATGCCTTAAAAGGGGAAGTGATTTCAACATTCAGAGGGAATTTCCCAGCTCATCGTTGGATAGCCAGCTTTTCCCAGAAACTCATCAAGGACCTTTCATCGGACTTTCATTGGAGCCCCTGGTTTGCAGCCTGCCTGCAGAACCTGGACTTGTGCATCCCCATGGTCGTGTGAGAGACTCTTATAAAATCTCATATTATTGACAGATATCTCCTGCTGATTCTGTTTTCCAAGAGAACCCTGACTAATACAGCTTGGTACCAAGAGTAGGGTGGTTCTTGAGGAACAGACTCTTAAACATGGGATGTCTGAGGTGGTTCTGGGAGTTTTGTAATTGGCCCTCTACTCTAATTGGACTCAGGGGTACTAATGACTCCCTTTCCAATAATGAAGAGGTTGCTAACAGTCCATGGCGTGAGCTGGCAACAGAGATACGCAAAATAGCATCACTGGATTCCCCTACTTCCACGTTTATAAGAAGCAAGGATCTGGGTGAGAGTGTTTTCAACACCTTAACAGAATTTTGTGGAGTCAAAAAGTATAATGATGTTGGCTGGCTCCTCCTAGATACGCTGGATACAGTTATAAAAGAGAGAGATGAGCTAAAGTCTTCAAATTTGAAACTTAAATGCCGCATGAATGATATGAAAGTTTCTACGTGTGCTTTGAAAGAAAATCTTGTCTCCTGTAGCCATAGACTTGAGATATCTGAGAATCAAACCCAGACTTTCCTTGTACGAGTAGCAGAATTACAGAGGAAACTAAAATCTCAACGTCGCAGGGTTTCTGCAATTAAAGTGAAGGCATTGATTGGAAAGGAGTGGAACCCCGAGGATTGGGACGGAGACATATGGGATGATGATAATATTGGTGGGGACATTGGAACCCTAAATTCTGCCGAGACTTTACCAGATAAACCTGTGATGGCCTGCCCTGTGGAGACCACACCTTGTCAACCTTGTATCATCCAACCTCCAGCCTGCCCTAGGGAGTCTGGACCTCCTCCCAGCCACGAGGCAGGTACCAGCCATGTTACCTTCTCTTTCCCAGCCCACAGCTTTGCCCTCTTGGGGAGTCCCTTACAATCAATTGACTGAGGATGAGAAAACTCGGGCCTGGTTTACAGATGGTGCTGCACAATATGCAGATACCGCCTGAAAGTGGACAGCTGCAGCAATGCAGCCCTTTTCTGGGGCATCCTTGAAGGACAGCGGTGAGGGCAAATCCTCCCAGTGGGCAGAACTTCGAGCAGTGCACCTAGTTGTTCATTTTGCTTGGAAGAAGGTAGTGATAAATATAAACTTCAACCACGTGACCAGTTACAGAAACGAGGACTGTAATAGTCATGAACCCTTCTTCCTTGTTTCGTTATGAGTATAATTGTATATGTACACAAAACGAATTTCTTGTTTTCTTCCCCAACCTTTTCCCCTATCATATGAAAAGTTGTATTAATTCCACGTCATAATATTTAAGGATGTCAAGTTTAAGAGTGAATATTACCCAAGGACTTGCACCCTGTTCTGTGGGGAATTAATGCGTTTCCATTTGTACGTAGGGGAGTTGAACATTGTTAGGTGGAAATATATATGTATGCTTGTCTGTTATTGTTTTTACTTAGAGACTAATTGTGGTTTAGGGTAATGTGTATAGTTGCCGAGTTGACAAGGGGTGGACTATGACGGTTAGGCTAATGTGTCTACTCGGCCAGGTAATTGTGTCCAGATGTTTGGTCCAGAAAGCACTGGGCTAATTGTAATACAAGAGCATTTATGGACTTTGATCACCAGTGAGTTTACTCCGTGGATGGCTGATTACATCTGCATCAATCAGGGAGATTGCATCATCAATGGGTGACGCTTTTATCCCATCAGTTGGATGCCTTAAAATGGGAAGTGATTTCAACATTCAGAGAGAATTTCCCAGCTCATCGTTGGACAGCCAGCTTCTCCCAGAAACTCATGAAGGACCTCTCATCGGACTTTCATTGGAGCCCCTGGTTTGCAGCCTGCCTGCAGAACCTGGACTTGTGCATCCCCACAGTCGCGTGAGAGACTCTTATAAAATCTCATATTATTGACAAATATCTCCTGTTGATTCTGTTTCCCAAGAGAGCCCTGACTAATACAGAATGTATCACTTTTATAATGGCAAATAAACTGTATTAAAATAATATTTTAAAGAATATTCCGTTTTGTGCTGCAGGGAGACAGGAGTGCTGGCTGACTCTCATGCCCATTGTCTGGACCTGCCAGGACACCTGCCACCCACCTGCCAGTGGGCTGGAAAGCGTCCAGGGAAAGATGGTGGTGAAGCTGTGAGAGCTGCCCAGCTGATTGTTCAAGGAGCAGCTACTCAAACAGAGGCTGCGTAGCTTAAATAATAGAGATGGGAGCCATGGTCATGCCCTCAAAAGGTCACAGGGAAAAGGAATTAGACACTTGCTGAGGGAATCCAGAGCACAGAAGCAGCACTGCCTGGGGAAGGCCCCAGCTTGCAGGAACCCAACTTTTGAATTAATAGAAAGAAGCATGGCCAACCCTTGTGACCTTTCCAAGCTTAGAGCCAGCAGCCTCGAGGGGTGTGAGACCCTCATCATTGGGAGGATTTGACCGAGGCTGCTGACCACTCTCATGGACCCTGCAGTGGGCTTGCCTGTAGTGCTGCAAGATTGGAACAGAGGAGCTCAAACTTTCCTCCCCTGTGTTTAGGGAGAAGAAAAGAGTTTGGAGAAGAGGAATCAATACTGTCATGGTCAGAAGAGAGTTCTTGGAAATCAAACAGCTGGATTCAAGTCCTGGATCCACCAGTTACTAGCTGTGCAATCTTGGGTAAGTTATTGAACCTCTCTGGGCCTCAGTTTTCTCATCTGCAAAATAGGGGTGATAATAGGGTGGCTGTGACAAATAAATGAGATGGGGTATTCATGACTTGGCATAGGACCTAAGACACACAAGAGATCAGTAAATGTGGTTTGTGGCTGTGGGGTTATTTTTCAAGGCATCAGAGTTGCTGGGCTCCTGCAAATCCCTCAGCTCCCGAGTCACTCACTTCCTCACGTGTTGGCCGTGTCACATTGGGAATTTCAGCATCTGTTGGTCAAAAGTCATATTCTGTATTTGGCCGAACTAATTTTATCCCAGATTATTTCTGACAGAGTCAACATTCTTCTCTCTCTCTGCCTCTGGATCGCCTCAAAGGTCTGCATTCTCTAGGCAGGCCGCTCTCTTTGCTTGGTTTCCTTGGCCTCCCTCCCCATCTCAGTGCCCAGAATGTAATAACGAACCCAGTTTCCCAGCCAGGAGCTGGGTGCCCAGGAATTCCGGCCTGCTCGGCTAGGTCTGTTTGCCAGCCCATCTGTTTCTAATCAGCACAGTGCGGTGCATTCTTTCTGCCATGCAAGCGAGCAGAGCAAGCGTGCAGGCCTGAGCCTGGGGACTACGCTAATTGATTGCTAAATGGATCTTGTCATTTCCAAAAGAGGCCTCCAGGCCTGCCCTTTGCTCTGCCTCTGCTCCCCAAGGGCTGAAGAGCTTAAGAATTAACCCATCCACTGCCTTTGGAGAGAGATAAGGAGAACAGTCTCCACCCTCCATTGTGGGAATTCACCAACAGCCTTAGAAAAGCTCTTGTTCGTTGTAAAGAGATCACAGCTTTCAAAGAACTTCTGTGGACATGATCCTGCTTAATTTTCCCAGCAGCTTTGCAGTGTGGGTATGGCCCTGTTGGACAGATGAGGAAATCAAGGTTTACACAGATTCGGTGGCAGGAATGAGATTTTGACCCCTGCTCAAGCTGGGTCAAGTTTCTGAGCCCATGGCTCAGTCCATTGGCAGTGGCAGAGGTTGCTGGGGAGCCAGGAGAGACAGCACAGGGTCTGCTGACCTGGGGTGCCTCGGTCCTCACGGACCCCCCAGGGGTCTGGGGGGTTTGGCTGCTCCGTTATGATGAGAGCCCTAGGATGGGGAAGATGCTGCTCGAGGTCAGGGGCTCCCAAAGAGCAGCCTTCCTTCCCTGGCGGTAAATCCCCTCCCATCCCACTGTCCTTGCTCCAAGGACCCTGGGCTTCCTAGGCACTTACGGCAGTATTGAGTCCCCGTCTGTTTCTTAATCTGTCCTGCCAGCTTGAAGGCAGGGATTGTTGTTATCTTTCCGACTCTGAATCTCTACCTGGAACAGGGTCTGCTGGTAGTAGGTGATCGACACATACAGGCAGAATGAATGAATGATTGAATGAATGACTCATTCTGTACTTTTCCCTTTGATTTCATTCTCCTTGGTCTCTTGGCAGAGTTGATCAGTGAGAACAGGATTAAAACCCTTTTTCAACAGAGTAGTTTAGCACTCTAAAACCTTGGAACCTGACAAAGTCTCTGAGCCTCAGTCTCCACGTCTGTCCAATGTGGATGATCCCATGTGTGTCCATCCCAAGCTGCTTGGAGGACCAGTTGAGATCATGGAGTTTGAACATGTGTATGTGAGGGATTTCTGTGTGTGTGTGTTTGTTTTCATCTTTCATGAATTCTTCCAGAAGCTTCTTCATTGGCCCATCCAGCAAAAGGGCTTATTATAGAATCAGGGGTGCAGAGAAGTTCCTTCAGCCCATAAAACTATGTGTGGACACTCAGAACAACTCCTGGTCCAGATGAGGGGAGACCAGAAGAAGATATCCTCAGCCTCGTTGTCTTAGATCCTGGGCTCCCACCAGCTCTATGCTCACTCTCTTCCTTAGACTTTGGATAAGAATCCACAGAGAGCTAGGCTCAACTTCTGGATCTGCTCCTTCTTACCCATGCGACTTTGGGGAAATTATTTAACCTCTGTGACCTTGCCATGCGTAAGATGAGAATAAGAGTACACGCCTTGCAGAGTTGCTGGGAGGAATTACTAAAATAATGTACACACACACACACAAATACTTAGTGGGTGGCACATGTTAAATGCTCTATAAATGGTAGCTGTTCCTGTTGTACTGGAAAGAGCTCCCCACTCCCCATCTCCTCTTTCTCAGCCACTCAGACCTGTGCCATCAGATCACGGCACAAAAGCTGCTCTCGACTGTTTGGCAGTTCCTAAAGAAGTTGAATATAGACTTGCCATGTGACCCTGCAATACCACTACTGGGTATATACCCAGAAGAACTGAGAGCAGTGACACGAACAGACATCTGCACACCGATGTTCATAGCAACATTATTCACCATTGCCAAAAGTTGGAAACAACCCAGGTGTCCATCAACAGATGAATGGATAAACAAACTGTGGTCTATTCACACGATGGAATATTATGCAGCTGTAAGAAGAAATGAAGTCATAAAGCATATGGCAACATGGATGAACCTGGAGGACATTATGTTGAGTGAATCAAGCCAGACACAAAAGGACAAATACGGTATGAATGCATTACTATGAACCAAATATATTGTGTAATATATTGTTTGATTAAAAAAAAAAAAAATTTACATGTATCCATTACATTTAATTGAGAAATGTATATATTTATTCATCTGTGTTTAATTTTTAGTTTATAATTTTTTATGTTTTCAAATTATTAAATGTACAAGATAAAGTTAAAAAAAATAATAATAAAATAAAAAGCTGCTCTTGCCAAGGCCTCCTGTGCCTATCGGTTGCAAAATCCAAAAGCCTTTTCTTTCTTGCCCTTTGTGGCCAACCTACAGCATCTGACACGTGGCCTGCCTTCCCAAACCTCTCTCCTTCCTTCATTTCC